>VXBC01008860.1:72820-158143 GCA_013399945.1 Ploceus nigricollis | reverse complement strand
GGAGTTGGGTGCCGGGCGCGGGCGGCGGCGCGGCTCGGCGGGGGACGCGGCGCTCAGGGGCTTCTCCGCCGCCCCCTCGGGTGAGGGGCACCCCCGGGCCGGCCCTGCCTGACCCGCGGCAGCGGGAGGGTCCCGCGGAGCGGGCGCGGGGGATGCGAAGTCCCGTGGGAGTCTTTTGCCACCCCCACGCCCAGAGGTGGGGATGTGTCAGGGTCACCGGGGTACCCCCTAGCCGTACCCTCCGGCGGCGGTCGGGTGTGCGATGCCGGCTCTGCCGTTGTTCGTGTGGCTTGTGTGCGTGTTGCATAGTCCGGGGAAAGCCGAGACAGGCAGAGAGTGAGATGAAGTAAAACTCACTTTGTAGTTCCACTGCGTCGGTTTCGTGTAGTTTTCCAGGGCAAGTGTCGAGTGAGAGAGAATTGGATATCTTAGATAAGAATCCATGGGCACAGCAGATGACAAGAAAAGGCTATTGTTACTTTTGCAATTCAAAATGAGAATTTGCCTTGATATTATCAAGCAGAAAATTCAGCAGTTTGATTGGAGTTGATAGTAGAGCCAAGCTGAGAGATCCGTGAGCTTTAATCTTCACCAGCCAGTAATGGGAATAATTCCTGGGCAGAAAAAGACGTACTTTTCTCTACAATGAAAAGCTTGATTTTTAATGGGTAGGAATGAGGTACCACATACATGGTTGATGGATTCCAGGGTAAAACTATGTGAGCATGTTATTAGTTATTTCTTCCCCTGTGTTAGTCAGAAATCTCTCTGCTAGACACAAGTGGGAGGATGCCCTGAGTGAAGGAGTTAATGGTCTTGGGCGCGGTGGAGGCAGGGGTGTTCCCTGGGGAAATGCTGATGCAGGGGACAGACCTCAGGTGAGGCTGCACCCAGCGGCTGGTGACAAAGGAGAAGGTGAGGGGAGGGAAGGAGAAAGGCAAAGCCTAGGTTAGTAGTGTTGTGCTGGTCTGGATTGTACAGAATGGCTTTGTTTCCCTTTTGTGGAATTAGGGAGGTGTTAAAATAACAAGGTGCTATTATGACAAATATCTGATACTGCCTACAAGAGCATGCAAGGCTACAGAGAACCAAATGCTTGTGTTTCACAGAATAAGCTTGTGAGTGTAACCTTGTTTAGCTGTATCCTGTGCACTGTTAGGGGTCTGGCCTTCGGGAGCAGGTGGGAATGACTGTGTGCTGTGGGGAACCAGGGCTGTAAGGAGAGGGGATTATTGATCACTGGGCTTCTCACTTATCTGTTGCAGCAGAAGCCAAGCCTGTAGCAAGGGGAGCCTGTGCTCCTTCCTGTTCCTGAAAGGGAGCCACAAGCACCTAAGTTCTCAGCAGTGGCCACTAACTTTGTGCAAATCTACTTTGGTTGCCTCTGGCTGCAGTCTCCAGGCATCCTGAGCTGATCAAAATTCTGAGTGCCTGTAAATGCACTTTCTGCTAACAGGAGTTTATGGGGAAGTACATGAATGACTGTAGGTACTCTAAAAAATAAATAAATCAGGGGGACTCAAAACTGCAGAATTAAAGGATGCTTTGGACTTGTGCCAGCTCCTGAAATAAGGAGGAAGCTTTGGAAAAGTCACAGAAAGCCCATAATAATTCTGTGTTCACACAAGGGGCTAAATAACAATGTTGTGAATTGTGGACAAAATGAATGCAGTGAGGGGAAGGATGCTGGGGTAACTAGGATGAGATCCTGTACCTAAAAGCTTAATCTTAATCCATATATATATGAGCTAGAGTTACATGGGTAATAAACTATCTAATAACCCCAACCCCTCTGAATTTTTTTTTTCTCCAAAAAACCCTTCAAGCCTGGTTCTTTCAAGTAGTCTGATCTCTCCCTGACATGTTGTGAATCATCAGCCTGGCCAGAACTGCTGGCAGTGCTGCCTGGCCCCCTGAGGAGAGCTTGTGCACGCTATAAATGCATCTTTTTTCCCTCCTTCCTCCCCCTCAACATCTTAATTTAGTTTCAGGTGTCCCATGTTGCTGTCTTTGTCCCAGGCTCCCTCCCTCCCGACATGTAACTGCTGTGAAACAAATGTTGGTGCTATGGGGGTGTTGAAGGGGGGCCCTCTGCTTGTCCCTGGTATCACAAGCTCTCTCTGGCTGACAAGCAAGTGTTGTGAGGCTCTGGGTGTGGGATTTTGGTTGTAGGCGGGTGGTATGTGGTCACTGGGTAGAGTCGGGTAGAGTAGATGACGTCTTATGGTCTCTGTTAATGTATTCTGGGATTACAGTTATGGGAAGTCACTACTGTAGGATATTTAGGGGACGTATAATGGCAGATACAGCCCTGTCTTTTACATCAGGCTGATGTGTGGAGCTGGCCCAGCTTTCTTGATGTTCTAATGTGTGCACGGTATGTGACTTAGTTTTGACCCAGATGTATCTTGTGTCAATACCCAGCTGTGGGGAAGTGCAGGTCTGTTGTTAGTCCATGGTGTAGCTCTGTACTAAGTAAAACGGCAAAGAAAATATTTTCATCTCTCAGAATATTTCTTTTGGCCTGGTTCAGTAAGGGAAAGTATGAACTGCCTTTGGAAGTGGATGCCTGTTGGTACGGGTCAATCCTGCCCTTGGAGCTAAGGCAAGCTGTGTGTGTTTAACTGAAATGGCAGGGGCCATTGCAGTGTGAAGGCTCCTGTCATGTTCTGACAAACTGTGCCATGGTCCTCAATTGCTCACGGGCCTCCTTTCCCAGTCCCACTCAAAGGATGACAAGACTGCACATTCCTGGTCTGCTGCCGTTCATGCAAAATCTCCTTCTGTTCCAAATGTGCTCAGTCCTGTCAAGTTTCATAGTTTGTGCTGAAGTTTTTGGCATTGACTGGATGGGTACAATCCCAGTAGTGAGGTCAGCAGCAAAGCTCACGCATACGCAATAGGAATGAAGTGTCATCGGCAGCTGAGTTACAGAACGCAGTGAGCTGGGGCATGAACTGGACTTGTCCCCACTGCTGTTGTGGCCATTTGCTGCTGAAAGCTTCATCTGCTGCTGAAATGTGCCCCCCTTCCCAGAGCCTTGGTTTCTGGCTATGCTGGAATAAGCTGTAATTGCTTGTTTTTTGATTTGGGTTTGTTTTTTGTTGTGTTTTATTTTGTTTTTGTCAGCCTATTCTCTACTTCCATCTGATAGAAGCTTTTCCTGTTACGCTGCTGTTTAATGAAGAAGCCTCTCTGTTTCTGGAAGATATGCAGGATTGAATTAAACCGATTAGAAGAATAACCTAGAAAAATGTAGATATTGAGGTTTCTTCTTGAAAATGTAATACAGCAAAGCCTGCTTTTTCTTTTGCTTTTTCTTTCCTTTCACTTTTTATGATTCTTTCACCTATAGCAACATTGAAGTTTCATCTGTTTCCTCCAAAGTTAGTGGGACAGGCAGTTACATGTGAAATCATACATCTGGGATGTTGCAGGAATGTACCACAGGGATCAGCGAGTCTCTGATGTGGTAAGAAGATCATGATTTTGCAGGTAATACAGGATTAGCATTATTCACACTTAATTTAAGAGAGATGATCTGGGACTGTATTTGTTTGGGGGACTTTTTTTGCTTCTAATTTTTGTGGTGGAATTCCTGACTTGTGTTTGGTAAAGTGCAGGTGAGCACGTTGAGCATGTGTGTACCTCCCAGTCTTCTCTGGAGCAGCAGCCTAGGTTACTTCAGGTATTTAAAGGTCGTTCCCCCTGCTGGGAATGTGGGGACTCCAGTCTGGAGCTCACTGTAGCTGCCTGATCTGATTTGCCTTGCTGTGTTTGCAGCAGACCTTATCAATGGTTATAAGCAGCGGGCACTGATTTGCGGCTTGACGTTTGTGGCAGTGGCACTTGTTGAAATGATGCCAAAAATACTGTGAAATCTTTCTTTAAAACTATTTCCAAATCTACCCTCTGTGCCTGGTTCAGCAGCCCTTGGCAGCACAGCTGGGATTTTGGAGCTGATGGTCTCAGTGATGCTCCCATGAGGACTCTGAAGTGGTGTTTGAAAACAAGCAAGGTGTTCTCACAGCCTGAGAAGTGGCTGCTGTGTGCTTTGTAACCTAATTTTTCCTGGAAGCTTGATGCCAGACATTGTATATAGATAATAAATCCCAGTGGGTGCATAGTTTCCAAGGTTGTGCTGTTTATAAGCCCTGCTTATAAGTTTCCCTACTTCTCTTGACACATGTGGGTAACAGGGATCACCATGTTCAAACAGCTTTTCCCCCGGAGCAGCGGTGCAGCAGTGCTGGTGCTGCCCAGCCTCCTGGTGTGTTGCCAGGTGTCCCTGAACTGAGCCCTGCTCATGAGCCCTCTTCGGAGAAGGTCTCACTCTGCTTCTGTGGGTGGTACAGGGGGTGGGCTCAGATGAGTGGGGAGGGGAAGAGGGGAACAGACAAGGGTACTGTGTCATGGAGCTTTGGGCTGGACACTGCTTGGCTTCATACAGGCATGCAGATAGCCAAGTGTTCACAGTAGGACTTCAGTGATTCTCTGTCTGCTCATCTGGAAGTTCAGTTTTCTGATTGAAACGCACAGTTTGGGGCCATTTTTGGGCGAGGATTTAATAATGGATGGCTGTAGTGTATTGTTAGAATTTATTTCTTTCATAAAGTTCCACATCTCTCCTAATGTGCTGTGAAATGCTGTGCAGGAGAGCTGCGGGTGGGCAAGATGAGATGAAGTGAAGCGGGTGATGAAGGGCAGGAAGCTTCAAGTCCTTTACTGGGGCAAGTTGGATTTACTGAACCCCAGGGCTTAATTCTGCCGTCATGTAACTTGTGCAGGTCCTCTGAAGTCCGTGAGAAATAAGATTGTGTAAGGGTGCTTTACCGCAGTCTTTGAGTGGCTCATGGAATGTACTTCCACATCATTACAATACAGCAGTAAAACAACACTGTAGCTATAAATGGAAGTGAAAAAAGTGAAAGCAGCAGTATTGGGGTGTTGTTGCTCACCTTTGGGCTGGGCTGTGAGCACTGTTTTCCAAGGCCTCATAAACATATTGCTTTTTTTACAGGAATTGGTTAATGTACCAGCAGTCTTGCATCTTCAATCTACTTTTAAATTTGGTGATTGTAGACTTGATAATTTCATGTATATTACATGCATCCGCTACCTCTAGAATACACATCAATTGCCTTTCCTGTACAAGGAGCATTGAAAAGATCTTTCATTAAAGAGAAGTCAGCTCTGAGTAGACCTACACATGTGTGATGGCTTCTAGGTGATCACAGCCACTGTGGTTTGGTGACATGTTTGCATGTGTTCAGCTGTAATGTGGTTTTAGGTGCTATTGGTGCTTTCAAAATGAGATTCTAATTCTTTTCAGTGTTCACATGCATATGTGTGTTAAAAATACAGCATCCAGTCAGTTGAAACAATAGTTTTCCAATTTTTAAAGCATACGGAAAGCCTTTCTAAACCAAATACAAGCTAGTTGTAAGCACACAAACAGCTGTCTAGGCAGAAACTGCTGCAAGATATGTATAGCAGGACTGCTACTACTACTGAACTCTGGTTTCATTAAATATTATGTCAGAAGGAAAAAATTATAAGTATTTGAAATTTAAGCCTGAGTCATGTGGCTGCAAACGTCTGAAGTCTTACAGCCCGGTGTTTTGGCACTATATTGCTTCGGGATATCTTTCAAGGCATCAGGGTTTTTGCACTCGTTTGCTGCAATGACTTTACAGCAGTCAGGAATCTTTAAAACAAAGCCCTGTGATTCCAGGAGGCTCATCTGGCACCACTTAGCTCAGGCAGTTCCTTTTTTTCTACATTATTTATTCTTTGTAGAAAATGAATGTCTCTGGAAAAATGTTAATTTTGGGAAGCATTCTATGACCAAAAGAAAATCAAAATCAGTGAGTGTCTTGTGGAAAACCCCCTGGGAAATGATCTTCAGGGTTCATTTATAGTGTACTACTAATTTCTGTTTATGAAACTGCCAGCCTGTTTGATGACCAAGACAAAAAATTTAAGCAGTGATTTCCTTGAAGAAAGGCAAGCTGAAGCATTCAGTCTAGTTCAGAATTTTAAGTGCCTGTTTCAGATTTTGTGTGTCCCTGGTGTCATCTAGCAGGATAGGACAGTCAGCAGTGGTGTCCCAGACATTTCCTTCCAGGCATGGCTGTGTTCTCTGCAGACATGCATTGGTGTTGGGCTAGGTGTCCTCACCCTTACAGCACTACTGTGTTTTTGGTGTGGCTCTGTGCAGGCAAGAGGAGAGTCTGATTACCCAGAGACAGATAAATGTGTAGGTGAAAAGTCCCTTTAAGCAATGTTTAGTACTTACAATATTTTTTCCCCCCACAGTGCTTTCATGTATAGGAATTGAAATTATTTGCACTTCATATAATAGCTGGAAAAGTTGCAGGTGACAGTGTTAAGTCTTCTGAGCTGTTTCTGAATAAGTGTATCAGAACTCTTTGACCAAAGATGTTAAATGTGGGCGATTGTACAAGTGTCCTGAGAAGACCTAATATAACATTTCATGATTTGTTTTTCCTGCTGACATCCTGAAAATACGGAGTGGCAAATATAAATCTTTGCATAGAATCTGAAGGAAAAATGAAAAGTTGTGTATTGCCAGTATTTAATATTCTTTTAATGATGTTGCTTCTACAAAGTTACACATAGCCTCAGAATGACTAAGTTGATCTTGTAGTGCTGACACTTTGGCAGTTTGGTGACGACTTCAGGAGTGTTGGTCTTTGAAAAACCTCCGTAAGTCTTTTCATTGGGACCATTTAAATAAATGCCCCTTTCATGGAGTAATGACTGGTTTTGCTTCCAGGCAATGTGAGCAGGAGCATTTCTAACCTGAGTTGCTGCTGGTGAGTTTTACTGATGGAGCTATGTTGCGAGCACAGTGCTGCTGGGTTTGGGACAGCACCGGGGCAGTCGGAGTATTTGCACCATCACCCGTTGTGGCCTTGGGTCTGCGTCATGCCAGACAATTTTCAAATGTCTCCTCACGTGAGAACACTTTCTCCAGATATATTTGATGGGAGCTGCCAAGAACACTGAGAGCTAAAGAAATGTAATTAAGTGCCCTTAAGCTCAGATTTGTGGCCACCTCTTTCTTCCCGTGCCAAGCTCCCTCTGGGTTTGAGGGATGGTTGTTCCATACATCTCAGTGAAGCTTGCAGAATGACCCTGGAGTAAGTTTACAAGTCTTCAGCTGGCTGTATTCAGCTTTGTTCAAGGCCAGGCTTTTCCAGAGAGTGTTTTACCTGGTGGGCTGTGCTCTTGTGAAATCTTACCCACTCACTGAGTGTCTGGAGAGGAGAACTGATGTTCAGTCTGGTTCCACTGGTGAAGTAACTGCTTTGAAGTGCTTGCAGTGGGATCTGATCCAGGCTTCACTGGGGTCAGTACCAACCTTGAGCCTCAAGAGCAGGGCAGGAAACCCATCCATTGGACTGTTACAGGAGATCCAAGGGGTTTGTGTGGTCTCATTTAAAATGAACAATTCTCTCTGCTATAGAGCTTCCTGAGTAATTCTGCTGGCTGGAAGGCAGGATAAGAGGAGTTGGGTCTGTGAGGGACCAAGGCATCGTGACGGTGGCAACATCAAATACATCATTTGAACCTGCAAGTTTCTAGCTCTCCTTTCCCTCCCTGAGTCTGGGTGTTGAGGGACAGGAGGGAGAGTTGGATGCAACATTCCTTCTCTGAATGGCTACAGGGAGAGGCTCTCCAGAGTGAGTCTCAGCTGCTCTGCAGCTTTCCTCTAGCTGGGGACCAGTTTTCCTGCTGTCAGGATTAATCTGTGCTTTCTGAACTGATCATGATGACACTGACCTGAAAATGGTAGTTTCTTGGGGAGAGAAATCACCCTTCCCTCCTTCCCTGTCATTCTGCTAAAGAAAAACAGGCAAACCAAATTTCTGTTATTATTCATCAAAACTGTCCCATCCAAATTAGTATGCTGAACTGGGTTTCTAATGTTGTGTTAAGGAATTTTGTCCTTGGTTTTCTAGTATTCCCTTCTGCTGGGGAGAGAAGCACTGGGAATTGTGTTATGGTGTGCTGGTTGTTCTGGCTTTGGCTCTGAGCTGGAGAGTGAAAAGACAAGCAGCAAAATTGCTAGCAAAAGAATATATCAGACTTCAAAACCAATGTTTTAATCCCTTTCCCTCTCATTTGAGGCTATTTATTTAACCGAACCTTTTGCCCAATTTTAGCTTTTCCATGTGGCATTTATTATATTTTTTCTGGTTTTTGACCAGAAAAGTACCTTTTGGAACTTAAGCAAACACCATTTGGCAGCTCCCTGAGCTGCTTGGTTGTCAGGGTATAGTGTGGACCTCTGTCCCAGCTCGCTGCACAGTGTGTCAGCAGAAGACAGCAGTGAATTTTTTTCATCTTTCAGAAAATTGTCAGCCTAAGCATTTTTCTTTTTTCCCTAGTCCATGGGAATTTTCTGTGCCTGACTATAAATTTGAATCAGAAACTGTAGAAGCTTGAATCCTGTCCCAGTGCTTTTAAGAAGGAGCCCATACAGCGCAGATCTGTACAGGCTTCAGTTTTCACAGCTGTGCTCTGTTGTTTGGATTAGAATTAGAAGGAAGGATATTTTGAAAATTTTATGTCGGCCTCTTGACAGTGTGGCTGAAAAGCCCTGTTGAGCTTGGTACTGTGTGTTTGAGAAAATCCTGATAGTAAAGACAGCTTTGGTGCCTCCTGCTAGAATGGAGTGCTGGAGGGATGTACAGTGCTGGTGAGGAGTGCTGGGTGCTTGCTTTTTCTGGTAGGTACAAAGAAAAAACCCATCAGTGATTTCTGAGATAACCAAAGCCCCAAGATCCTCGAGCCAAGGACAAGACATGGGGACTGGCCAGATCTTGAGCTGGGTTCAGGTTCACCCTTGCTGAGCTGGATTGCCCTGGGAACTGTGGGTTTGTGGCCCTGGCTCCCCTCAGGCTGTGCTGTGCTGCCACCAGCAGTGCTACCTGTTGGGATGATGGGGCAGGTGGAACCCTCTCTGTGACATTCTTGGTGATGGAGCATTGGTGCTGAAGGCTGCAGCAGGGATGTTACTTTCTGAGATTGGACAGTTCACTTTGATAAAGGAGTGTCAAATCACTCAGATTTAGGCATGCAGCCTTATCTCGGTGCGTAGGGATAGGCCTTTGAATCCATTAACTTTTATCTTGCCATTTGAGATGGCAATGTAACTTTTCCATGGTTTATAAGGAATGTTAGGAAGCATTTTTTTGTGACTGACTTTTTGTTTTGATCTGGTATTTACAGGCTATTTTTTCATTAAAGAGCCTGAAGCTTGGTGCTGGGACAAGTAACATTTTCAAAGGGCAATGTTTTAATCTTGTACCTCTAAAATACAGAGTTGCTATGGAAGGAGGAGTTGAACAATTTGAAAGGTTGCAGAAGCACAGGTAGGATCTGCTGTTGCCTTTTCCCACAGGTGAGTGTTGCAATACTCAGTTTTTTTTCTTGTAGCTGTTGAGGTCATGTGTGACTCCTTGTACCTGCCCTTCACAGTCCTGCAGCTTCTGGCTTGGGAACAGGACCCAGAGTTCCTGGGACTTAACCCACTGTGAAGACTTGGGATTTTGTTTTCCTCAATGGCCATCATGCATGGAATTCAGATCATTTCCTTGGGGGTGTCCAGGGGGAAGTAGGGCTACCTGGTGTGGGAAACAGCCCTGTCAGAAATACCAGTCTTGCTGCAGGGTCTGCCAAGGCACAGGGCAGCTTGTCTGGGCATTATGGCCAGCCTGAAAGCCATCTCTAAATGAATGAGATGACTGCCTTTTGTAATCAAGGGTAGTGAAAAGCCCTGGGACTTCAAGACAGTGAAAAATATTTACTTATTCTAGTAATAAATTCTAGTTAGTTCTTAATAATTCCTTTCCTGAAGCCATTCTCCCCCATCCTGTCAGCTTAAAATGCTGACATGTTTCAGGCTGCAGAAGTGGTGGAGCTCATCTCCCCTAAGGAAGAGTCACATTTGAAGAGATGGTGAGCTGAATTGAGTCATGGACAGATCTTCAACTGGAAAGCAACATTCAGAGTTGCAGCTTAGGGTTTTCACCCCTATGACTGGACAAGCTTGAGAGGTGTTCTGAGCCTGGGACTGTGCTCCAGCAGGGCAGAGCAGGGTTCAGCTGTGTGGGGCAGTGAGGTCTCTATAGATTAAGATATCTACATGTGTTTGTCAGAAAGACAGAATCTAAGGAGGCTTTGGATGAAGTTAAGTGCTATACAGTGATGTAGAACTTCTGAGTGTGGGAGGAGCAGCTCATCAGCTGGGGACTTTAAATGTCCATGAGCAGCCTGGCATGGCCCAGGAGCCACATCTGCAGAAATCTTGCACTAAAATAGCTCACTTCTGGTTGGTTTAAATTACTTTCAGAGCATATTTATATTGCTTTTTTCGAGCTGAGTTTTTTATTTGTCTGTATCAGAAGTTATTCGTGCTGCTTACATGATATTTGAAGAATAGCCAGCTGCAGTGCGTGGCACTGACCAGGGAAGTGCCCATACCTTGTTTAAGTTTATTGCACTGATTCTTAAAGTAAAAGCCTGACCTTTCATTCCTCTGTTATGGTCTGAGGGTGTTCTTACATGGATGTGGAGCTTCCCAAGATAAACAGAGTGAATGTGGTTTGGCATTTAAATCACTAATGTTGTATCAAGCTAGAGAGTTTCAGAAGCCATTAATGTCTACAAGAGATGTTATTTTGTTCGCTTGGGGATAAACTTTGCCCCTGTCTATATGTGGGTTTTGGTTTTGGTCCAAATTCAGATTTTGAGAGCGTTGGTATAAATCTAAGTGCCAATACTAATGCCAGTGGAGCTATGCTATGTTTCTTTTATTATGACTGAGAAGAAACTTCATGTGTTTTTTTAAAAGTCCAAATGTTACTTGATGTTTTTTTTCTTAAGAGTAGCTTTATGAGACAAGACTTAATGTCTAAGAGAGCTGAATTAAATGTTTCTGTACGACTCTTTTTGGAAAGTGTGTGCTGTTGAGGTCATCCTGGACCAGGCCCTAATGCTGTTTGGATAAGGGGCTGCTCTGTATCTGCCAGAGGAACGTCTGTCACGCAGCGAGTGCACCGCCTGCTCGCTTGGGGCTGGGGGGAAAACTGCTTTACAGAATACTTGTGGAAGTGTTAATAAGCCTCACAGTCACCCCGTTGCTCCCCTCTGTGGGGGGAAAAAGGGAGTGTGTCACAGAAGGGTGGGAGCAGGGCCATGGCAGCTGCCTGGCAGTGGGCTCAGAGCATCACCAGCCCTGGTGCTCCATGGTGGCTGCAGCTGCTGCCTGGCACAGCCAGGAGCCTGACACACCTCCAGAGCCTCAGGAAATATTTTCTGTTTTCAGCCAAAACCCGTATTGCTTATTTGTGGACCCAGTTTGTTTCTGAGATATTTTCTTATTTTCACATTTTCTTGTGAAAACATCATGGATTTGTTTCTTCAAAGAGTGAAAAATGCCCACTTTGCTTTTTATTTTTTTTCAACATTTATCAGGAACAAATGTTTCTTATCCAGCAGCCATCATTACAAAAGTGAAGTTAAAGAGCAGTCTGCCTCATCCTGGGAAAAGAAAACATTGTTTCCAGCATGTTCTTACTCTCAAATCCATACGTATGCAGTCATATTCTTCCTCATTTCCCAAAAATGTCAGTCAGTTTTTAAATTTTTTTTCTTAATTTTTAAACACTTCTCTGGGAGGTTCTTAAATCTGGTCTCCACTGAGCTCTGTAACTTGGTGTTCGCTTTAAAATGACCTTACACGGCCGTGCCAGCACCATATCTGACTTCCCATGCTGGTTGTAAAGTAATGTAAGTTTGAGGAGTTCTAGATAACAATGTTAGTCACTGCTAACAACTGCAGTTGTGCTGCAGAGCCCTCAGTCCAGAGTGGGTTTGACTATGCAACACAGTTTCCAGAAAAGTTAGTCTTTGCAGTATCCCAGTTAGTAGGTCTCATCAGGCAGCAGTAGTTTTATTAAAGCTCTTGAATTGGAGCTCTCTGGCTAAAGGAGCAGGTAAAGGCTCACTTTGCAATGCCAGTGGGGTGGACTGGCCAGGGAGGGAACAGAGCTGTTGGGAGCTCTGCAGGGGAATTAGGGACTATTTTGTAACAGGAACAAACTGACACAGCACAATTTGTCCATCTATTGGAGGTGAGGAGGAATGACTTCCAAGCATATCATCACCTCCTAAATGTAATCAGTTTTTCCACTGTGAAGAAGATGGTTTCAGTGCCAGCAATGCTAAGGTGACTGAATCCTGTGTGCTGTATGGTGACATTCCCCTGATGAACAGAGCTGCCTGCACCAGAGTAACTCCCCTTGCTTTGCCTGGGTGATTCACAATACTTGGCATTGTTGTTGCACTCTTTGGCCCTTCTAATTCTTCCTGAGTATGGATATGAACTAGGAACAGAGAAGGTAAAGTCCAGATCTCCAGTGGAACAGGGAGTAGAGCTGGCAGTGCACACCATTGTACAGAAGTATGCTGTAATCTTGTCCTCTTTAAGTTCTCATGTATGCAGTAGTTTGTGCAGGTCCAGCCTTGGAACAAGGCTTTGGAAAAGAGTCTGGAGGCAGGTGCCTGCCTGACAGTGCCATGACACTCAGAGCCTGCCTTGATAGATGTGACCAGGAGCTGACGGCTCCGTAGTGAGAGTTTGGGCCATAAACACTGTGTGGTGACTTGCTGCCGTGGCTGCTTGAAGCCTTACTGCACACTGCCTGAAGATCCTGGGTTTGCTTTAGGAAATACTTAATGCTGTTCTGCTTTGTACACCTGGAGGTCAAAAGGGAATGTGGTTTTCCTAGCTAATCATCATCTCTTGCCAGCTAATTGTAAGTAAAATAAAAAGGGAAAGTATGGAGTCTGGCCAGTGCTTAGTAATGTCTGAACCAACAAGTCTAATGTGGTGTTACTTTTCTGACTTGACTTTATTGAACTTCTGTGGGAGTTTGAAGTCTTACCCTAAGAAGCTTATCTTCACTTTCACTGTGTAGTTGTTGTTCTTTAGGGTTTCTTTTGATTTTTTTTTTCCTCTGAAAACTAGTGGGCCAATATAAAGAACTACTTTGAACAGTGGGTGTGAGATGGCTAAAAAGAATAATGGTTGTTGCTACCAGCACTTATATTATAGATACTCCATGGAAGTTAACAGTAAAGGATCTAATGGGTAGGATGCTCACTTACAGGGGTCATATTTATAAAGATCTGGAATATATATCTCCACACCCAGGCAGTGTTTGCTACTGGAGGGATGTGTCCTCATTTGGACCTGACCCAGGATCAGCAGGGCACTTTGGCTGTTGGGGAGGCTGCCCACTCCTACTGTGCAAGTGAGCAGTTTCTTGATTTTCTCCCTTGACTGTTTTGCCCTCTTCTCCTAGAGCAGCCAGGCCTTGGATGCTGTGTGTCCATTTGCTGAGATGCTCTATGGACAAAGCCTGGGTCCTTGCCTGAGGAACTGAAGAGTACAAGGGGAGCAAAATTATTTCAGTTTCCAACATATATGATTCAATTAACATCTTCTTAACCCTGTGTTAATGCCTGACAGCATGTGATGACTAGTATAAATATTTATTCTTGGTATGTAGCTAGGAGATATGTGTAGGATTAATGCTAAATTGTTAGTACCCAGTTTAAGTAAAATCAGTTTGTCAGACTGCTTTCTTTTGTGTTTTGTTGTTTTGTTTTGGGTTTTTTTTTTTAATTGGCAAGAGAATTCACCAACAAGGTTCAGATGGCCAGAGCCTCTAGAATCTCATTATCTTAATTGAAAACTGTCACCCTTTGACATTCATAAATGATTTAGCTAGTATATTATTTAGTCACTGGGGAGAAATGGAATTGACTGTTATAACCATCCTTCACTTCTAGATGCTAATGATAAACTACAGCCCACAGCTCTGAAGAATTAATAGCTTTTGGTTTAGAACAATATTTTTGTATACTGGAACATCTCAATTCCATTATATTTGGTAACATTTCATTCTGGAATACCTTCACTTAGAAAAAACTGGAAGGTGCTCAAAGAACATCCTCTAATGTAGCTCTTCAGCTTTTTACACCCTGCAGATGTGTTGCCAGTGGTCTGCATCTTCTTCTTTAGAAAAAGTCAAACTGTTTTGTTTATGTTGACCTTTCCTCACTCACCAGAGGAAATAAGTTGTTTAGACAATGTGTGGGGATTAGCTGTGTAATGAACTACCACAGTAAACAAGTAATTAATTCTCATCAAAACATATACTGTGCTCTGTGCCTGGGTTTTATGGTGTCTTCTGGAAAAGAAAATATTTTTCTGTCTAAAAAGCATCTCCTACCCAGTGACTAGCTTAAAAGAAACAGCTTGAAAATGTTTCCTGGCTAGAGGAAGGGATCGGTGCATTCAGTTTGCCATTGTGGTTAACATCACTGTGTGTTTTTCTAGCACTTCTTTTCCTCAGTTTTATGTACCTACTGTTAATAAATATAGGTATAGAAATTACAGTCTGTCTGAGCCAACTGACTTGATCTTTTCATTTGCTAACGCTGATGCTGGGGTTTTGCAAAGGATAATCTGAGGATTCAGGCTTGGCTTCACTCATGTTTAAAATCACTGTTAAAATATTGAAAATTTTGCTGCTGGATCAGGGGCCAGGAGGTCATGCCTTTTTTCCCCCCTTTTCCAGGAACTAGATCAGTGGGCAAAATACAGCACTAGTGTATTGAAGGAGACAAGTGGTTGGTCAGTGTGCCTGTTGGAGCCCTGTGAGTGAGCTGTGCCTTGTGCAATTGCAAGCTGGGGTTTTGCATGAGATGTGTTTCGGAGCACAGCCAGTGACAGATGGGTTTTGATGACCAGCTTTTGCCTTTAGAAACAAAAGTGTGGTGTTTATTTCAGCTTCTAAACCAGGTTAGTGAAGAGATGTTAGCAGTACCAGGTGCTGTGCAGCTGTTTGTTTGCAGAGCTTACTGTTTTTTATGCTGTCACTGGTCAGCAAAGGAAAGGTGGGGTTGGAGATAATGGTATTTCCAGAAAATGAGCAATCAAGGCTGGCAAACACTTATGTCCTCATGATTTCTGCTCAGCCTGCCTGTTAATTCAGGTTTTTCTGCTGTTGGCTCCTGGCTTTGCCTATTGCAGTTCTCCACGGGCCAGCACAGGGGCTTTTGACACTCTGCAGGTGGCATTTCACTGGCATCACTCCCTCTTAGCGAGCTGCCCTGCAAGCTCTCTGATCTACCTGTAACTCAGGAGGATGAAATTATTTCAGATCATGAGTATCTTCTGAGTTTTCCAGTACTACTTAGTTGTTTCCAGTCCTGCTGTTTCCCAGCACTGCTCAGCAAGGTCGTGTGGTGTGTGTTTCCTAAGCAGGGGCTTCCTGGGCTGCTCTGCAGCGTGGTGGTTTCCTTGGGTGACTTGACACTGAGGTTTCAGTGTCATTTGGCTGTTGTATCATACTGCAAATGAGTGATTAACTTGTCTACCCGGCAGAGCTGTTTGCCTTCTTTCAAATCATGTGTCACTTTAGTCTGACCTCCTCCATAGTGTGGCATTTCTGTAGTGCCTCATTTACTATAGATGTGTGATTACATGTGATTTTTTTGTCTTGAATTGTTGCTTTTTTAAGTTAGGTTTTATCTGTTACTGTTGCAGACCACATCTAAAACCGTGATTGAGGTGCTCAGAAAACTTGGAGGCAAATGAGAAGATTCCTGAATTTATTCACCCCTTGAACTCCTTCAGCTGTGATGGTTGCCATACTAACAGATATGTTACAACTTTAGGTGATCAGGGGTGAAAGCAAGATCTTTAGGGATGGTGAGCTCTGTGTTACCAAAAGCCAGATTAGACAACCTGTGTTTTTTCAGTAGCTGTGTTCTCTGGCAAAAATAGATCTGAAATGTTTTCAAAGGCTGTGTACAGAGTGAGACCCCATAAATAGATCCTGTAAACCTGCTCTCCTGAATTGCAGAACAATCCTCAGTAGTCGCACCTAAAAACGATGAGCCATTCATGCTGCATATACTCACACGAGTGTACTGCCATGAAATTATCACAGAACTGGAACTAAAGCAAGCTGAAATGGAAAAGCCATGCCAATGGAAATAATAAAAAGAGGAGACATGCCCCTAAAAATGCTGCAATGTAATTGCTATGAAAATCTGCATGTATTTACAATAACAAAGGTCTCATTTCTGCAAAACTTTGCCATATGCGTATTTTTACATACTCTGAGCAGCCCACAGGCCTGTGCTCTGTGAGTAAGGGACTGCGGCCTTGCTGAGTGTTCAGTGTTTCAATGCACATGGATCTTTTCCGGAATTGAAAACATCTTTTATTCCACGGGCTGAGCTGGCAGCCGGCACAGAAGGCAGTCTGCTTTATGTTTATCAGTCCGGGGAGAAGTCCAGTTCTTGTGAGCGTATATCTCATCGGCCAAGAACACCAATAGTAACTTAACTATCTTCCACCCTATTTTTTTTTTTTTTAATTACTTAAATATGGCCATTCAGGGAAGCATTTAATTCTTTAAATATGGTGAGGAAGGTATTAGTGAATTGAGGGTAGAGGGTTTAACCTTGTGATATCCAAAGCTTTGCTGACGGTTGGCCATTGCTGATGGCTGGATGCTGTGTGATTTGTTCTGGGAGGTGCTGTGGGAGCGTCCCCCCTTGTGTGGACTAGCTCCAAGCAGGGAATCCCATCTTCCATGCTCTCCATGCCCCTCAGCACAGTGGGATGCCATCTGCATGATAGAGCCATTTTGGGGTACCTGCAGAGGATTCACATGTGGACTTTTTTGGGGAAATAACTGCCCTGTGCTGTCATCTATGTGGAGTATATTCAGAGAGAACAAGAAGCCTGGTCCTGATGCATTCATTAAACTATTCTGTTCATGTTAATTAGTCTAATTTAAGTTGTGGTGTAGGTATGTAAAAATGGCCTTGATCATTTTGGGCTTGGCTGAAACCCTTTGATTCAAGGCTATAAATAAACCCCTGGCAGTTAGTGAAAGCCAAAGGGCTTTTGAGGGTCTTCTCAGATAATTCTTGTGCCTGTGTGTGGAGAAATGGGGATGTATGAAAGGCTTCTTGAGTAGCTGAGGAAAATATAAAAGCCTGTAATGGTGTGTTTTACCTTCAGAGTTTCTTAGTTACTAGAGTTCTAGGAAGAAAATTTCTTGCATACATTTTGGCAGCCCTTTTCACTAACTGAATACCGGGTTTATTGCTGTATGAACTTGATAATTAGTTTGTAATCTGTGCATAGGCATTTCATCCTGGTGGTTTTCTTGCAGAGAATAATTTGCCTTTTATTTGTTGAGAATGTTTTTTTTAGTGAAAACAGAACTCCCATTCATGATGGGCACAGCAAATGTAGTAAAACACTATCATAGCTGGGATTTGTTGTACACTATGGATTTATGTCAAGAATGTTAATGATTTGTTTATGAATAAGTGAGCCTGTAGTATTGTGAAACATTATCTGGCAGGGCTGCTGAATGGACATTTTGAAAGCAGAGGATTCTTCAACTGAATAAACTGTAGATATTTGTGTGTCTCAAACTACTCATAAGTAAACTTACGTATTTTAAGCAGAAGTGTTTATTTAATGCATTATCATCAATGGTGCTCATCTGACAGATACGTGTGGGCCACTTGATAACAAGCAAAGAGGTGGTTAAGTACTTCATAAGAGCAGTTAATCTTCTATTAGTGGGCTTTAGTTTAAAAATAAGGTTTTCTTCCAGAAAGCAACACAAATCCTTAAGCAGAGTAGTGTGATGTTTGCAGAGTCGGAATTGATCAGCAAGGTACTCTGGCTTCGCAGTGTCTCACTTGGGTGTAGCACCTAGTTCAACAGAGCCACTTGAATTTACTGATAAAGTCACCACGTGGTTTCCTGTACGTTGTACAGTCCCAAATACACACCTTCCTGACAGGGGCTTGGGATGGGTTTACTGCTTTCTTCTAATGCTCATTTTCTTGGAAGAATACCTTCTGATTGGCAGAGGAGGTAGATGAGCCCAAAGATCAATAATTATCTCCTGTGTTGGGAGTACTTGAGAGAATAGAAACACAGTCCTTCAAAATAATAATTTGGGGGCTAAATTGAACCTCATCCCAGGCAATGATTCCTTGCATTGCCTGTTACAATTTGCAAAGTCAAGGTGTTGGATCTTATCGCTGATATGACAAATCTACTGACCAACAACTGATGTCCAATAGGACAAAGTGAGAGCTCTCTCACTGTTTTGGACTCCTTAGTCAACCTAAAGTGGGACTTTCCATGCTAAAGTTAAAAAAAATGATTGCAATATTTATCTTCTCTCCAACTATCCTTCCTCTAAAGGGTTTTATAGCTGGTTAAATGGGTTGTCGCTCAAGTGAGATTCATGCGTTTTTAAATGTTGCTAAGCCTCTTGAAAAAGAAGATGACACTGTAGCAGGAAGCTTTGCTGTGTGACTTCATGCAACATGGGCAGCTGAGCCCAAAGCAGAGGGACTTCAGGGCTGGATTCAGCATGTGTCAGAGGCAGTTGGTGTTGTGCATCCAGGCTGCCGTGTGCAGGGTGACTTAACTCTGCCTGATAAATTATGACATTTCTTGAAATAGTTCCCTGTACTTTTTAATGAGCTGGGCTATCAGCTCTGCATCCGTGGATGGTTAAAATGAAGCAAGAATTGCTTTAACATTAAAACTGTGCCTGGAGGACTTCTCTGAGAAATTGCTTATGATTATTAAGTGAATATAATACAGTAAGACAGCCTTCCTTCTTTGCTGTTCTTTTTTCATACCAAGTACAGTTTTGGAAGTTGAAAAATGCACAGATGGAAAGTAATGTTTAAATGGGAGTGGCTTTGAAAGCTGTGCAGTGCTCTCTTCCTTTGAATGGGAATAGGGAAAAGAGGTAAGTCACAATATATTGAGACGAAACTTTTATAGATGAATTGAATTTCCTCTAAATATGGTTTGATCGTGTACCAAACAGAAAGAGGCTGAAGGCAGAGCACTTCATTTGCCAAACTGGAGAAGAATATCTTCCAAACCAAATGGGCTGGGTCAAAATGAACCTTGCATTGCTCGTTCCTTCTGCTGTGCATGCACACTTAGAGCTAAAGAAATGGAAAGGTAGCCATCCTCTGTGAGAATTGATGAGGAAGCAGCTGTGGGGGTCGGCTGGGCTGGCTACAGCCTGACCTGCCACAGGGCAGCAACACCCCGGGGTGTTTTATGCAGCCTGAGGCAGATCAGAGGCCTTGCCATAGGTAGCTCTGCCAAATTATTACTGAGATTTACCCGTGTCCTGCTTACGTTATTTCTTCATTTCATGCGCAATGGTGTGCATGTTGCTGCCTCTGTTTTCAGAATTACCTCCCATTTCTTCCCCAGAATCATCTCTGAGATGGTGTTTCAGCAAATAAATAGCCCTCCAACTCCAACCCAGCAGCACACGTTCAGGGATGAAGGCAAAGAGGGAAACTCGGTGGAAGCTGATGAACTGATTTGTTCTCTAGATAGACACTTGCGCCCCTTTTCCACTCAGATACTGCACCATTAAACACTATTAAATATTGGCAGCTTCACAGTAAACTGCATTTGTGATTTCTCTACTGTGTAAGCAGAAAAGGCAATCCCAAATCTCCTTCAGGAATGGCTTTACTCTGCCAGGTTGGGAACATCAGTGATAGCCACCAGAGTCTTTTAATTTCTGACTATAATGGTGATAAAACATGAAAGTGTTCGAAGTGCTCATGTTGTTGAGCATGAGTTGGAACTAATCAGCTTTCTACAGATGCTACAGGGAAAATAGATCATAACACATAGCCCTGTTTCATGTGCTGGTTGAAGCTGTTCCTCTTTTAATCTTTATAGAAGGGAAGGAGCACCTTGTATAATATCATGGTTTTCAAAGGATTTCTAACCTGTATTTAAAACAAATGATTTTAAAAAAATCTGTGTTTTAGCAGATACCCTTGTCATATATTTTTTCAGTGTATGTCAGTCAAAACCCGTGGTCACCGTGTGTGGATAACTGTGGCATACATTCCCCTGGCCTGAGCAACAGACAGTGGTGGTAGTTTGGGTTCCTGTTTCTGCAGGGAGTCGCTGTGGCTTCAACCTCTGAATTTTTCTGTTGTGCTGAGGATGACACTGAGATGCACATGATAGCCAACGAGTGCTTCAGGACAGGGAAACAGCAAAACTTGGAACCCTTGAATTGTGGTGGTTGCTGGATTGCACCCAGGAGGGAACTGGCTTTGTTGAATGATCAAAGGTCCCCTTCGCTCATCAGCTGCTGGGGATGGAGCAGCCAGATGTTTATGTAGCCGATTGTCTTGTAAAACTGTAGAATTGGCTTGTGCTAATAGCTGTGCATGCAAAACTTGACTGATGTTATTTCTGAGGCTTTTCTAATGTCATCTGAAAATCTGTTCCAGTCAGACAACCTGGGATCCAAAACTGGAAAAAATCAAACAAGGATACCTTCTGTCCCTCAAGCCATCTGACACTAAAAATAGTGTAGTTGGATTAAAGGTTGGTCTGTAGGAGGGGAACTAGTGGTGATTAAATGACGTGGAGTTAAAGTCCCCTATGAAAAATTTGTGACTTCAGTTAACAACTTGCCCAAGACTTTCCACTTTTGAGGTTATCTCTTTCAAGCTTTGCTTCTGGACTGAAATGACATACTTTCTTTAAAAATGAAAATATTTTACTTGTGGTGGTCTCCCAAGTAACTTACCAACAGTACAAACATTTTTACAGACTTTCCTCTAAATAATGGTAATGCTTGGAAGGCAGGAAAACAGCCATTTGTCATCGAGCTCAGAATTACCCCTCAGCAAGAGAAATGTTCATTTTGAGTGTTCAGCTCTGCCTACCTTTTGACTTCCCAAGTGGAGACCTAGAGGCAAAGCCTTATTTTGTGCCCACGTGGAATGTTTTGTGCTGAACGTTCCTGATTAGGGTGTAGGCAGAGCAGCTTTGCAGTGGGCAGTGTTTGGGATCTCAGCAGCTGTAATGAAGCTCTGAGGGAAGTGCGTGGTGGCAAGGCACAAGTCTTGTGGAGCTGTCACGTTGTGCCCTGTCTGCTGGGTACCTCTGCTGATAAATGCTCTCCACAGTGGTTCCCTTCTGAGGATGGTGTTCCATCAGACTGGTTGGTCTTGATCCTCCCAGCCGTGGACTGGTATTCACTTTAATTGCTTTCTAAATGATCCTTGCTTTTCAAACATAAGAAACTGCATTAAACACTTGGAGCTAGAGAGTTACTTTTCCTAAAAGTATTTGTGGAAGAAGGAAACTTCAAAGATTCCCTTGAAAAGTCTTCTGTGAATTTTTCATTGCAAAATTGGGGCTGACCAATAGAGAAGTGTCACTGGAGATTCATATTGAATCCCTATGTATATTCATCCATCTGCCTCGTATTTACAGTTTGCCTCTAAATGGTTATTTTTTTTTTTCTTTTCTTTTCTTTTGGCTAAATTACTGTCCTTGACAGCAGTGAGTATGGCTTGGAGATCTTTCAAAGAACTGTATGGCCATTCTATATGCAAATACCTTAGATAAGCAGAGGTGAGAAACTATCAACAGGGCTGCAGCATGAAGAATTTAATGAAAAAAAAAAATGAATTATAAGATTGATGACCCTTGTGCTTAGTGGTCAGAATGGAAGTAACAAGAGCTGCAAATCTGGGCAGAAAGACTTGCTATAAAAAGCATTATCTCAAGATTAAGCTGTAGAGGACACATTTTTGCATGATAATCTACTGGATTTATTTTGACACTTATTTATTTGTGGTGGTGGTGGTTATGAAAGTGGAATTTTTAGCAGTCTTGGTATAATTATAGAGGACTGAATTTGTAAAGCTGCTCAAACATTTTGCATCAGAGTTGAGTATTTTCTTTCAGCCAAATATATGCCTTTTCTTTATTAAAAGAAATATATATCTTGATACTTTTTTCCTCAGAGGAATGACTAATAGGTATTCACAGGATTCAATACTTTAATATTTTATCAGAGGCCCCTAAATTCTTTTATTCCCTTCTCTTTCAGGGTAAATAATTTAGATTTCAGCTGCATCAAGTTTGATAAAAGCCACCTTGTCAACATCTGCAGAACTACAACTCTGTGCTCTTTGAGGGTTGTTGGAATAATTGCATCCCTAATTCTTCAAAGTTAAATTGAATGGGGCAGAGGAGGAAGACAGTTGGGAAATGCTGGGCAGGCACTTAATTTATTTAAATTTTGTTGGTTCTTTCACATCTGTTTAACTAGCTGCCTGACACAGGCAGACAGGGGTCTGTAAATGTAGTGGGTATTCAAAATATTTCCATCTTTTATTATAGGAATATATTTTAGATCTCCATCTAGAGAAGCTCAGGGCTTTAACATCCCAGGTCCCTTTCCTTGGATCTTGATGTTCTATATTACTTCATTTGTTCTAAGCTTAAAACATGTTAAAACGCTGCTTGCAATAATTGACAGAGTTTGCATGAACAAACACTTGATAATAATAACCCCTCTCCTCCCCCCCCAAACAACCCTCTCATCTACATTCCTGTTTCTTTTGCAGCTTTATTTCTCAAAGTTGAGCCCAAACTCGAAAACACAGGTTTTTTTCAATGCAAAACTATTTAGGTTGTAAAGTGGCTGAGAATGGATTGTGTGTGTGGTGGTGAGCAATCAATGGAGGGGGGAGGAAAGTTGAGACTCTACTGAGAATAAGGATGTTCCTCTTTGTTGCTGAGTGGAATTCTTTATTCTGTAGGTTTTTTATGTGTAGAAACTTGTAAGTCATTGCTGTGTTGAACAAAGTTTGGAGCAGACTGGACAAAAGTGAGAGTATAATTACTGGAAACAGAGGAAGTAGCTTTCACAATGTAAAGAGGTTGAATGATGATCCTTGTACATGCTTGAAGTCTTCCAGTTCTGGTGGTCTTGCTGGAAGGGAACATTTGGATAGTTTCAAACTTTTCTGTTTCCTTTAGTTAAACAATTCATTACTTCCATCATTCAGTGCACTTAATTTCATTGGCAATGTTGAAATGTAAGACCAAGACAGTTAACTTCTCTAAGAAGTGGTAGTAATTCTTCATGTAGGTGCAGGTATTAGCACATGTAAAGCAGCTGGAAAGATGAGGGTAGTTCTGTTCCTGTTGAACTTCAGATTGTTTTGCCAGAGATTTCTGTGGAAGCAGGGTTGTTTTTTTCATGGCATATGAGATTCCTAAAGACTGGGATTTGGTTATGAATGACCACGTGTTTCCAGAATGGAATTACTTGGAATGAGTTTGTTTAATAGATTGTGGGTTCCTCCAGAGTGATGCTGCAGCGCCTGTGTGAGGAGTTAGCTCTTTTTAATTGGTCCCATATGTACTGGCAGATAGTATATTAACCATGCCTTGAGGGGATAAGGGCATCTGGTTGAATCTCATAGTGCATATTTTATTTCTTTTCTGGAGGGATTTGCTTTTTTTTTCCGTGGTTTTTCCCCCCCCTCTTTTTCTTAGAACTGTAGATATGTATATATATGTATAACCACTAGCGTTTTGAAACTTAATACTCAACTGAGGGATTAGTTAAGCTTCTGCAAAATTATCTGAACTTTGCTGACAAGTAAAGAGGAAGAAACTGAGGTTTTATAGAGAAGCTGGAGTTTCTGAGTATCTCTGAGTTTGAATGACTAAATTGCAAGAAGTCAGAAGCTTAATCTCTGTCTTGTCAAGCGCTAATGAATTGTTCTTTGAAAACCAGAAAAATGGAAGCATCAGAAAAGATTAATTACTTTTGGAAAAACCTTGAAAACACTATGCAGATTTAACCTTTATATCTGAAGGATGTGGATATTGGAAGACTTGTCCTACCCATGGGCCCTGTTGGCTTTAACAAAGGGGAGCACCATCCTCAGCCATTTTACTTGACTTATTCTGAACTGTACAAAGCAGAGTAATTTTGCATCTGGCTGTTTTGGCTCAGCTTAACAAGTAAGGTAGTTGCAGGAGAAACAGGAATGTAAATGAGTTGGTCTGATTTTTCTTTTGTAAAGGTTTCTTGGTGCAAATCCTGTCAATTATCCAACTCCAAAGTTTTGCTGAATTAATGAGACACTTTGTAGAAAGGTATTTTTGATCACTTTCTGTAGAATCCCTTATTTCTGATGTAGACTCTCTAGTGTACTATTTTTATTCATGACTTAAAGAAGTGGAAAGACTTACTGTGTGAAGTTGCCCTGGGGTAGTGGTTATGTATCTGCACTGCAGTGGGACCCAATTTTCATCTGTATTCTGCATTGACTGCTCAAAGGTTTGTATAGCTATAATCCTGGCAGAGTTCCCCCATGATGAATAATTTGCTGTTGGAGGTGGGAAAGGAGTAGTGTTGCAGGAGATGAAATGCCTGTGAGTGTAGTCAGGGCTGGGGAAGTTCCTTGAGATGGGACAGTCGTGCTGGCCAGACACAGCTCCCTGGGGATGCTCTGGGGCAGGTACTGATGGTGCTCATGGGGATGCATGGCAGGAGGGAGGGCTAAAGCCGCCAGGCTGCTTCTTCATCCCTTACAAGGGCTGAGGAGGTACACTCTGATGAAGGCTTCCCAAAATGGCTAACTTGCTAAAGATGCAGGTCCATTCCCTCGGAAGTGGCTTGTGTCCATGGGAAATAGGAGGACCCCTTCTCAGAGACCCTCAGGAGTCCCAGGTTTAAATCTTGGGGATGGTTCTGACCTGGAAAAGGCAGTGCTGTGCATTAGCATCAAAGGACTCAGTGATAAAATAGCTTTAGAGGAAGGAATGGATTCTCGTTATTTTGCAGCTGTAAACACAACAATTCATTAGACCAGAAATTAATTTGATTTACGTTTAGCAGTAGGTAACCTTTTTTTTTGGTCAAGAATTTGTACACTTTGTTTCTCCACAGTATTAAACAGTGTTACTTGTAGCAAATAATCAGGGCAGATTCCTTGTTTGTAGCACGTGCCTTTGTCACCCAGTCCGTATCCCTGTCTCAGAAAATAAGTCTTGGCAAGGCAAGAGAGGTGTCACTGAACTACATAACTGCTTACCAAGTTACTGCTTTATTGCAAAAAATGAAGTAGAAGAGTGGCAGAGTGAAACACTGGTTTTAAAAGGGCTGCATTGCAGAATGCAGTGGCCGTCTGGCAGGTATTGTCTGAGATGGGCTGCTTGTGTCAGGCACAGAGTGAGGAGAAAAAACTTTTTAAAGCATCCTCTGACACAGACATTATTGGAAAGCCTCCAAGGGCAAATTGAAAAAGCAACAGCTGCCTTCATGCTGCAGGATTCCATTGTTTTAATACTGAGCCAACTATACCAAATAATACATGTACTGGAAACTCATGTTAGGAGAAAAATATGTTGGAAAGCAGCTTAGGGGTCAGCTCAAAAATCAAAGTGAATGAACTTGACGTATCTATGCTGCTGTGTGTTCTATTTTGTTCTTTCTTTTCTTGTCAGCTCCTATTTCTTAATTTATTTCTACTATTTTCTTTTTTTTTTAAACCATTGCCTTGTCTTGGGCTTGTATTTTGACTGCCATTTGTCCTGAAAAATGCTGGAGCTGATAAATTCTTCTGCTTCCACTGAGAAATTCTGGTGTCTTTGAAACTGTAATCTAGTTTAACATTCCAGAACTAGTTCAGTTGTGACAAAGTTATTAGATTTTGAGAGTTGACAGTAATTTCTGGGGCCAAAATTTTGATAGTAGTTTTGGTAGTAGTTATTTATGAGAGCAGCTCAGTTGATATACTGGTCAAGATCTTTTTATGCTTTATTTCTATTGCTGCTAAAAAAATGTTCTGTTATGAAATATATATGCCATGAACACCAGGCATTGGAAACTGCCTGTTTCCTATTTATGTGAAAAATCACATAATTATATGATTTTTCACATAAATAGTATCTGTTACCTGAAAGAGATTGAATGGATTTGTTTTGATAGACTGGAAAAATATAGGTCTTGAGATGCTAGATGAGATAAACTTTTAATAGCCAGATTTCTGGAGTTGGATTGGTTTCAAGAAGGTTGCTTGGGATGGATCAGCTTGAGCTTATTTCAAAATATATTTAACAGTCATTAGTAGGTAAAAGACTGTAAAAACCCAAATCCAAACAGGTATATTTAGATGTTTGTCTTCTATCCTATATGCCTTTTCCACAGAAATATTAACCCGGGAGTTTAAGCAGTGTAACGTAGAAACTGATGAAAGAACATTTTACTGTGGTACTGTGACTTTTTTTCCCTCCTCCACTTATGTCTTAGGGAGGTCTTATTTTATTTTAATGATTTTGAGTGTCCTGAAACATTGACTCCTTCCTTCCTACTCTGATGTGGATCTCTGTAGTGAGGCTTTATGTTCTGAGCAGTTGTGACTAAACTGGGAACTGGGTCTCTGAATATCCTGTATACTTAGATTTGTTTAGGTTGGGGTTTAGTTTGACTGATGATAGAGAGATGTTAGAGGATCAGTCATGAAATTCTCATCTGGCTCTGAAGTTCCCTACAGTTTGGAGGGTGTTTGTATCTGGGACTGTTTTGTTTGGGCAGCAGTCCTGCTGATTGGAATCACATAAGCTTGGCAACAGAATGGGGGCATTCAGCCAGAGCAAACTTGAAGTACACAGGGTCTGAGAACAAAACGTTTCACATGAATTAAATTGTGAGGAAACATAAATTCTTTAAACTTGTAAGAAAACAAGGCAATGTGAGCACCATCACACAGGCAGCTGTGTGATCACAGCTATTGATAGGGAGTGCCGGTTCTATTTATGAAATCTTGATAATTATGTGTTTTTAAGAGATATGTCTTGCCACCATGGGAAAAAGAAGATTCCCAAGAAATTGGTGTCAGAATGAGATGGAATAATTCTTACTACTTGCATGTAAAGATCCAGTAGCATCTTCGCTGGAAGGCTTTTTGACACTCAGCTGATTTTTGTTTCCTATGTACTTTGTCATGCTTTTCTGTATACTACAGGTTTTTCCATCAAAGCTTTATCCTTGACTCCCTTATTACCCTCAGTAATGGCAGGAGAAGTCCAGGAGGGGCCCTGCCTGGCAGCATTGCTTGTAGTGCTGCCTCTCCTGGTGCTTTCCTTTCCCGAGTCTCATGCCCTGCTTGCTTCGATGCCATCTTCCCCTTGCTGTTCTGTCATAAGGATTAGAGCTTATCCTGTCAAATGCAGATTACTCCTTTCTGTGCCCAAACTCTCTCTGCCACCTCGTCTCTCTCCTATGCTGTCTGCTGGGCAGGGTGGCATGGGGACATGAGAGGGGAAGTGGTGGCAGGCATTGGTTGAGTCTCTTATGTGCAGCCATACATGGTCATTGGACATATGGAGAGGGGGCAAAAGTTTGCTTGGTTGGTTTTTTGGTTGGTTTTTGTTTTTGTTTTGTGGAACATTTCCCAGATACTTTGTCCCAAGATTCTTGAGGGTGGCATGCCCTCAGCCCACTGAGTCACGACAAGTTGTGCCATGGACCTGTCCAAGCTCCTCTACTTAAAAGATGTATCACAGGGTGCCTGCAGGCAAGCCTGTCTTACCACTTCTGCATGTTGCCACTTCTTTGTGATTGAAAGGTGAAAATTCAGACATAATTATATGATTTTTCGCATAAATAGCATCTGTTACCTGAAAGAGATTGAATGGATTTGTTTTGATAGACTGGAAAAATATAGGTCTTGAGATGCTAGATGAGATAAACTTTTAATAGCCAGATTTCTGGAGTTGGATTGGTTTCAAGAAGGTTGCTTGGGATGGATCATCTTGAGTATAGTTGTAACGGTCTTGGGTTTGTGCATGCCAGTTTTGTGTTACAGACCAGGCTGCTGATGGGATGATTTCTGACTTCATCATGATAAATTGCTTCCGTCCCTTCTGTAGTGGGTTTTATTGCAGTGTTCAGTACAATGTTTATATGAACTGCTACTAAAGAATAAATAAATAAAGAATGATAGTTTAATATGGGGGAGGGAAAGCGTTTATATTGTATTAGCAGTATTTGTTTAACAAGAAATGGATCAGAGATGACATTTATCTGTACTGGACAGATTGGCTTTAAATAAAACAAAGCCTTGAAATGGATCAGTTTTCATATAGATCAGAATTCTTCTTTCCTTGCTGAAAAGCTGGAGGCTTGGGGTTGGGTGGTCCTCAGCTCACAGCTGTGCTCGTGTAACTCATGGGGTAATCACAGTGCTAAAGGTCTGTTGTGTTGTCATCTCCTCTTGTACCTATAGACAAATGCTATAGTAGTCAAATTCCACTGGGAACAGGTGAAAAGGAACCTTTGTATTTTCTGAAATTCTCTTGCAGTTCAATTCACTTGGTTGTGTCTTTCCTCTCCTAGGCTGCTTTTTCTTGCTGTAGGATGCTATTGAAAAGTTCTGGGTTCATTCGAGACTAAATGGGTTTCAGAGGTAGAGAGATACTTGTGCTGAAATAGTAAATTATAGATATTATTTTTGAATTTCCCTTCATCTTTTGCTGATGCACTAACATGGATTTCATCTGGGAATTCTTTTCTGGGTGCTGTAGAATGATGAATTGCCCAGAAGACTGCTTCTTGCTCTGGCAGATCCCTCTTTCAGAGTCTGAACTTTTAGAATAACTCTTTTTCATAAGTTAACATCCTATCGTTTTTAGGTTTGGAGTCACTGTGCATCTTTGGCAAAATTGGCCAAGTACAGGTCATCTGGAAATGTGATGCCAGTTTACACAGTCATGTGTTGATTTAATGCTGATGTTAAGAGAGAATGGGGGATGAGGGTTAAGGTGCTGAAGACTTTTCTTTCAATCACCATGTTGCAACCCAGTCAACACGTAAAATGTATTTATTTTGCTTAACTCCTGTTGCTGGATTACAGATTACAATGAGTTACAGTCCCCTCTTTCTTGACATTTATTTGTATACTCCTATCCAATATATAACCCTTTCTTAGATTTTGAATTTGGAAATAAATTTCCTTTATTTCCATTATGAAAATGAAAAGATCCACTAGGCTTGGCTGCTGAACACTCAATGTTGTGAACAGCAGTGACTGTTTTGTCAAGACCTGAAGATGAAGAGCATTATTATTACAAATTTCAGTGCATAATTTTCTCTTCCTAGTCATGTTTCCTTGCATGGAATCATAGTTATTTTCTCCAAGATATTTGTCCTGAGTTCTGGTAGTGACTGTATTTTTGCTGACAAACTAAACCAAAACCCAAATGCTGTTAATTTTTAGTTTTAACTGCAACAGAAATTGTGCCTGAACTAAATATGCAGCATGTAAAATTTGCAGATTGAATGTTCTGAACTAGTTAGTCTAGAGCTAATGTGTGACTGTTAAGCTTATAACAAAATATATGCTAGACAACATAGAAGTTCTTGATTCCTATGTTCAGTTAACTGGTAGCTAAGCGTGTTATCTATGGCAGGGTTTTCATTAAAATAGGGAGCACTTTGAGGGTCACCAAGGAGGCAAGAGGCAGTACCTCTGTAGTAACAGTCTTAGCCAGTTATGGGTTTGGGCTACCAGTTATGCATCATTTGGTTTTCTTCTGCAGGGGGAAAGGATACCATTAAGATGGGTAAACTAAGCAAAATAAACTGATGGAACTTGAATCCTTGAACAAGCAAAACTATGGTTTTGAATTAAGATAATTGTCCAGTGTTATTGTCAGCATTACTTAAATTTTGCTCTGAATGATATCATGTTCAGCAACTAGTAAAATACAATGCTAATTACAGGTCTGATGCTTTCTTTGGCATTTAAGGTATTTTCATTTGTTATGTTACTCCTTGTATTTCTTTCAAATATAAAGTCATATCAGTAGCACCATCTAAATGGATAAAGAATGAGCGATGTGTAGTTTTGAGCTGTTGGTATAATCATGCCAGCTAAGAATATCTTCTGATGATGAATTTCAGTATAAGAGCCACCAGATGAACCTAGGGGTTCTGGCACATGAAATGTGAATGGTATAATGTTCCCTGAAACTTTATTCACTGGATTGCCAAAGTCAGGCTTTTCAAGAACTTTGTGAACTTAAAGCACTTTAAAGAAATATTTTGAGTTCACAGCAGTGGAGAGTGAATGCCTCTTCTCAAAAAATACGTTGGCTACTGTTATAGATCAGCGTTTGCCAACAGTTTCTGCAAGAGATGCCAGTTTGGAGTGGAAACCCAAGAAGTGGGTTCAGCAAAGCACTTTATCCTGTTCTTGGCTTAAAGCACATGAATAATCCCATTGATCACCCACGTGTGCTTTACTGCGACTGCTCACATAGTGAAAGTTAGGCACGTGTTTAAATAACGTGCTTATTTGGGGGCTCCCTGCACGATGTCTGCTGGCAGAGATTTGATTTTCTTATGGCAGCCATCACATGACCTGTGCAGGAGCACAGCGTGGTCTGCATTAGCCCTGTGGGCCAAAGCAAAGGCTATTTCTGTGTCCACCCCCAATCCTTTCTGCACTTCTCTGGCAGCTGATCAACTGTTTGCTGCCAATTATGCTCTTGTGTTTTTGGCACCCAACTGCTCCAACTTGCTGCTCATGCAAGTATTGAATTGCCTTTGTAAGGCACAGAGTAGGCTTTTCCTTGTTTAAGATTGTATATGTGATTGTTACAACATGAAAAAAAAGATAGATCATTGCTGTAGTTTTCTTCATTTTCGTCAAATTGTGCCCTTTCTGTCAGTAGTCCCATTGAAGTTTATAGAGATGTCAGCAGAGTAGAACAGCCATTTTGCAGGTCCAACCTCACTGCTCAGGAGGGCTAAATGGAGTTTTTTACATCTGTTGTCTAATGGAAGCACCATTCTTTACTGGAGAAGCCCTGTAAACAGATAATTTATGGAAATAGAGCTCTTTCAGCACTCAAGGGAGGGAAAAGTTAAATGCTAGGACAGGTTCTTCAACCTGATTATTTCACAGCCATTATCTCTGTTGATCCAAAATTGGCTCACTTGGAAAATAGTATGACTTAACCTTAATTTTCCATCTTTCCATTTTTCCATCTCTTCCTTCCTCTCCCATCCCCTGCTTGCACAAGACAGCAGCAGAAAGCCCTGGAGGCAGCATTTCCCCAGACTTGAAAAGGGATTGTTTGCAGGGGAAATCGCTGTGACCTATGCATAGCTGGGCCTGAGCTCCAGCAGCCTTTGCCTTCTGCATTTTTTCTCTTCCAGAAAAACAACCTCAGCAGCAGGTTAGCAGACCTAGAGCCTATAGGTAGAAGCAAGTCAAGCTGTAGTAGACAACAGTTAGTCAGTGGGACCAGCAAGCCCAGCACTGCAGCTGGTAATCAATGATGCTCCTTCAAACACAGCATCTCAAACCTTCCACTTGCTTTGTACTCCCCATGGCTTTTTACCTGCTGTTCAGCCTTTGCTAACAGCTCCACTGGAGAGGCCTAGGAAACTCCAAACAAAAGGCTGTTAATTGCAACCTAAAGGTAAAATGAAGTAGGTTTTTTCAGTCAGTTTAGTAATCCTGGCTGTCAAAGACGTCTGTTATCTTCAGAAACATGTCAGAGAATATTCTTTAATGTATAATCATCCTAAATGGAGTACTTTTTGCTGGAGCTGTGTTTGGGGGAGTGAATGGGGTAGCGTGTAATATGAGCAGATGAAAAATATGAGTAGAGTGCTTCACTGGGATGAAAACTTGAATGCTTGCACAAGCACCACAGAGGCCCTAAAGTGTTGCTGTTAACAGGCTGTAACTTCATGTGTGAAATAGGTAAACAAGTACTGTTTTCACAGACTGTTAGTGTATATGCCTTGAACATATTTCTAAGAGTGTTTGAAGTGCTGTACTTCCAGTAGCATAACAATTACTAGACCTAAACACTGACAAACTAAGGACTGAACTGTTACAAAAGTGTATCAACAGGCTTTCAGTTGGCACATGATAAAATATTTATGATCTGGGAGCAAATTTATTTTCAAAGGAATATTCATATCCAAAAAAATCCATAGAAAACCAGCATAGTATCTAAATAGTTGATTCATCCCCTGTGTATAAATAAAATGTTGAATAGACACCCTCTTCATCTAAAGTACAGGACTGAACAACAAGGACCTGTGTTGACTTCTAGCTCCAACAGAGACTTCTTGCATGGTTCTGGGAAATCACTTACCATCTCTTTTTCTGCAATCCAGATCCTGTAATGCTTGTCTGCCTTGCAGAGGTAAAGTGAAGATTGAGAAGAGGGGTGGCTGTAAAGCAAGTTAAGAATCTCCTATCAAAAGTCAGAACAAATGGTTTAGTTTTGATGGAAGTTACCTAGAGTCATTACACATACATCTAATAACTGCTGCTTGATCAGAGTCAACTTACAAAGGTTTGATAAAGTCATATTTCACTAGACAGTGCTGTACCTTGATTTGGTTCATATCTGCATTTTTTCTCCCTTAGATAAGTAGTAGCATGTGAAAATGTTTAGTTTTTCAAATGAAGATCAGTTCAAAGAAACATCTAAATGTTAAAAAAAAATTTTCTTGACTCCCCTGATCCCACAAAATTGATTTGGAAGTCTTTCAATGATTGACTTTACTCACTCTAAGCAATTGCTCAGAAACTTTTAATTTGATGATTTTACTGTCCACTTGGATAGTTCTTCACCTAAGCCTGGGGAGTCTGTTTAAGAAAGTGACAAATTTCGAGTGACATCTATTCATTGGTACCAAGAGAGACATTTATATTGGAGGCTACAGGAACTATTGCTTACAAAGAAAGAGAATATAAAATTCACATGACAAAGGCAAACCAATGAGGGATTCAGCTCAGTGGGAATGGTAACATCTACAAAGGTCAGTGGGATGAGATTTAAGTACAGAGGAAGGAGAACAAGTTCTTTTAATGGTCTTTGATCCCCTGTTCTTCCTGTGGACATTAGTAGAGGAACTGGGTCCATGATCATCTTTATTATATACTTGCAAATGATCAGAGGTTGAATTTAGACCCTTTGTGGAACATATGTGAATTGTAATGAATTCTTGCACTTTCTGTGTGTATGTCTTTTTTAATTAAAAATAGTCTCCACATTGCTGATAGTAATGAATGCTCGTAAGTCATAGAACTTGTTAACTGTCCCCAGGAAAGCTTGCAAGGCATTGAACAGCAAGTGAAACCTGCAGACACATCCAATTATTAACTCTCATTTTTCTGCACTAGAACTGGAGGTAATTTCTTTTCTTTTTCTGTTTAGCACTTTCAGACCATGTTAAAGACTAAGTTGAATGTCCTAACTCTTCGTAAAGAGCCTCTCCCGACAGTGATCTTCCATGAACCAGAAGCCATTGAGCTGTGCACCACAACTCCCCTCATGAAGACCCGGACTCACACTGGATGCAAGGTACTCAGAAGTATAAACTCAGGGAGTGAGGCCACTGTGGAGGTGTCCCATGTGATTGTGAGAACTCTAAAGAGCCCAGAGTAACCAATGCTGTTCTGGAAATTCCATTAACTGCTACTATTACTATAAAGTTTCTGAATCAAAAAAGTCATTGAGCATTTCTGACTAGAAGTTTTAGGTTTCAGGAGGAAAAGATTTGGGTTACATGTCATGATGCAAATTATGGAGGATTTCTAATAGCCTGTGATGCGCTGCTGGTGGTAAGCACTGACATAATTTCTGTAAAGGCTAGTGCTGCAGCTTAAAAGTTGAGGTTAGTTTGGTTTGGTTTTTTTTCTTTCTTGGTTTGGGGTTTTTAAGATTAAAAAAAGGAAAAAGGGGGGCAGGAGACCTTGATTTTGTTAAGCAACAAGATCAATCTGCCCTGTTACATCAAAGCAGAGCTTCTGCAAAGGCTATTCCTCTTTTAAGAAGTTTAATGGCTTAAGAGCCTCGAGTGTGTTCTTCTGTGGTAAGAAACCATATAAAAATAGGAAACAAATCTGCTCTGTTTGCATCTTTTCTTGGAGTCATTTTCCTTGATCACAGAGCTCGCCTGGCCTTGCAGAGCCATGGGCAGCCTTGCAGACTGAGCTGGGTACCAGTCTGGCCTGTGCTGCCAGCTGGGGCTTGGCAATCGATTCCCCTTCACCCAGCCTGGCTGCCAGTTGTAGGGAGTATCCACCTGCCTTCGAGGGTCTTACTGAAAATGGAGAGAACTGGGCTTCAGACTTCTCTGCTCTGTAAAGTGTTCACTCCAGGAGAGCTGTTGCTGGATGCTATATGTGCTGGATAAGATCCAAAGTGCAATTAAATGTTCCCTGCCACAGTGTGTACACAAACATGTGCACACACACTCTTCCTTGCTGGGGGATCAGATGTGAGTGAGGTGGGGATGGAAGAAATTGCTTTCCCCTGCTTCTCTTGGCATACTGTACTTGGGCACCCCAGGCCTGGTACTTCCTCAGCGAAGTTTCTTCTTGGGAAGTATCACTTCCCAAGTGTTTGACTCTTTGCCTGTCACAATAGCCAGGAACAGGACTCTGCTGCTGGGTGTTGAAGCAGAGCTGCCCTGTGCTGATGCAGAGGAATGCAGGGGAAGCAACCCTAATACGCTTTGTATGGTAGCTCACAGCATCTGCTCTTCCATGGTGGTGCTTTTGTCCTTTATGTTGACATCTAATGAATTTTTAGGGAATATTAGTATCAAAATGGTTCACAAAGTATCTGGCTTTCACCCCCAGTGAGAGAGGTCGGGCATAATAATGCTTTCTGAAATCAGTTTATCTTTGTGAATGTGTATAGAATTTAAATGAAGCTTTTTATTCAACTTACAGTCCTTCAGTTGGAAAAGAATTGCAGAAAGATGTTGAACTGCTCAGTGAAGAGAATCTCATTCTGTATTTAGATCTCTTTTATTTATTCATTTATTTTTCCTGCAGTATATCATAGTAGTGCTGACTAGGGAACATCTACCACAACACTCCCATTTTCCTTCTTGCATTGTTTCTCCTTCTCCCCTTCCCCTATAGCTAGTTTACCTCCTGTCAGTGTTGGAGTTTTCTGATTGTGGTTTTGGGGTAGTGGCCAGGCTTTCTTCAGGGGATTCAGCTGTTGTGATTTTCAGTACCTGCCATGTGTATGTTGTTCCTGTTCCTCTCCTGTTAATAACTGAAAGGCTTTAATTTTACCCAGTCTCTGTAGTCACAACCTCTTTCTTTTCTCCCTCCCTTTTCCTGACTAAATGTGTTCTTCCTGCCAACTGTTAATAGGTAATTAACTTCCCTGTCCTCTTTCCCCTCCAATTATTATTTTTTTGCTGACTGATACAACAGTAGCATTGCCATAAAAAAGCTAGAATTTTATAATATGATTTTTGCTCTGGTGGGTCTGATCAATTCCTATTATTCTGGGTGTAAGGCAGGAGATGCTGTGGTGTTGCTGGTACCACCATGCCTGTCTGGTTCTGAGACTTGGGCTTTCCAGGCAAGAGCACAGCATCCAGTTTCTACTTGCTTTCATGAGTCATGCTTTTTTGATCCTTAATTGTTTTATTTCTCTTGACTGAAATCCCTCCAATTTTTCTATGTAATCCCATTAATGAGATAGCATCATTTATCTGACAGAGGCTCCAGACATCTAATTGTATTGCACAGTTTTAACATAAGCCTCAGCTGGCACTATCTTGTTATGGGAACTTGACACATGCAATTGCTTTGCTGTTTAGAGGTCTGGGCATTGGTTTTCTGATGTGATTGCTCTTTTACTTGTCCTTTCATCACAAGGCAGTCTTTTCTTTTTGCTTTCATTTGCAGTTAGCTGCTGAATCTTGAAAAAAAACCCCTTTTTTGAAGAGATCTGATCTCATTTAGTAATTCAGTGGGGTGGTTTTAAGAATAGCAGGGAAATGTCTAGTTTGAAGTAATCTAAGGGAGCCCCCATCAAATCTGGAAAGTTAAACAGCTGAACAAATTCAGAGAGCTTTTTTTTCTTGTCCAGTTCCACATCTGATGCAACTTCGTTGCCACTGTGGTTTTTCAGATATAATTTTTTACTTATAACAGAAGGCTTAAGACTCATTCCTTCTATAACTGCATGTCTACACCTGCCTGCTTAGGTCTGATGTGCTTGTTGTCCTTCCCACCCTTCTAGACTCGTGGACATGGTTTCCCCAAGCAGCAGAAATGGATAGCATGAGCACTGATTTGCAGCACAGAGCTTTAAGTGCACACATTTAGGAGCCTGTGGTGCTGGTTGCTCAGTCAGGTGGGTTGACTTGGAGGCTGTAACTCCCAAAGGGCACCTTCTTTCCCTCCTTTGCCCACCAGCCCTGTTTGCAAGTGGGGAGTGACAGCCCTGGGATCAGAGTGGTGCAGCCCCAAGCAGCAGACAGCCAAGCAGAGCAGGATTTCTGGGTGCAATAAAGTGCTCAGCCTCTGCTTTCTCCTGGGGTATCATCTGCTTTATCTGAACCGCAGTGTACAGTCGCTGGAGGCAGGTCCCTGGCCTGAGGAGCTCCAGCGTCTCGTCCTCCTTCAGCTGAGGATGCCAGGGCAGGGCACTGGGATGCAGTGCCCAGAGAGCTGTCATTTCTCTGGGACACACAACTGGGGACCTGTGTGCATCCTGCCTCTTCCCTACAACGGGTGTGGCATTTATGAATGCTGGATCGCCAAGATCTAAGGTTGGCAGCTGCTCCAAAGACTGAAAAAACCCAACTGGCTTATTGTATACCTGTAAATGGCAAGTCTCAGCTTAAGCTAAACCACCCTTTCCTGAAGAATGACAAAAAAGAGTGAGAATAAATCTTTTGTTAGTAACTAGACCACACTTTCAGTCCCAGGTTCTGATTTGATTTTATTTTAGTAGAGCATGTTTTCCATTTGGGTATGAGTGTGATTTACATGTGTGTGTTTGGAAAAATCATCCATTCTTCTTCAGATCCTAAGGATTTCAATTAGACTGTGGCTGTCCTGCTTGTAGGTATTTCATGTCAAATGGGCACTCCTGTGTTTCTGCTGGAAACCTGCGTGTTGCTCATCCCAGCACTAAGTACCACCAGATGGAAATGCAAAATCTGGAGTATCTCCAGAAAATAAGTTACTCTCTACTCAGAAATGCCTGCTTTCTCCATGCCTTTTAACAGATTTTGTTTAAGTTCTGCATGGTTTGTTCTTTCTTAATGTCCTAATCAGCTTATATTGATTCTAATGTTTCTTGATTTCTGTTCCTTTGAGTCATGGTGGTGGCACGAAGGGAGCTGCCTAAATGACTTTCTCTCTCCTGCTGTAGCTTTTCCAGGCACTCGTGCAGTAATGCAAAAGGACAGAGGTTAAAAATGCTGTCTGCAATTTTTAAAGTGGTGTAGTAGGTTTATTTTTTTTTCCTTTTTATTGGAAGACTCTTCAAAGAGAAGTCAGTGCTGAATAATCAGCACTGGGTCAGGCAATCTCATTCTTCCAGTTCCCACCAGTGGACAAGCTTTTCTCAGCAGCCTTGGAGACTGAGAGGAGCATAAGTAGCGCAAATAATTGTATTCTTAAGAGTATGCTTTAATGAAATAGGAAAATATATTTTAGTCATATGGTATTTACAGGAATGATACTCGTTGCTTGCCTGTCTTATTAGATTGATATGATGAACTTATTAATTCAGGCTTTCTGGAAGGTATGATGTGGAAAGCTCTGTGATGGTGTATCTTAATTTAAGATGGATGAAAGTCTTGTTTAACAATTTGTATAAATGGCATTTGTGGGGTAATAGTGTTTTAAAATCAAGTCTTGCACATACTGATAGAGATTTAAAAGTAGACAAGAAGTAACATAAATAAATAGAATTTGGTCTTTCAGAATAGCTTAATAGCTTCACTCCCAAAGCAAAAAGGAAGTGTTTCCTGTACTAAGCTGACTGCAGGCTGGTGATGACAGTGGGACCAAGGCCACAGCTGGGCTTCTGTGGCACCAGTGTAGTTGGACACCGAGCTTGACTGGTGTAACTCTGGGGCACACCTGATGCTGCTACATGTTTGTCAACCTATGAACTGGATTTGGGGTGTTTTCTGGGACAGCTGGGCAGTGCCTGAGACATCCTGACCTGTGCCTGCTCTCCAGCAGCAGCTCTGGCCCCTTCAGCAAAGCCACAGCCTGTTGCCCTTGTTCCTGCTCTTCTCCTGGCTTTGCTGGCCAACAGTTTCCATTTTCCCTTTGTCTCTGTTTTTCTCCCATTTTTCTTCTTTTCTCAAAAGCAGCTTTCACCATTAGAGACAATTACATCACCTGTGGGCCCTACTAATGAATCTCCATGAACATGAAATTGTCTCATGTGCTTTGAGCAACAGGATGTACAGCAGTGCAGCAGAGACTGGAAATTTGGTCTGCAAGGGCTAAATGGACAAATGGGGATACAATTCAGCATCATAATTGTTGATTATGATCATACATAATCATATGTATGATTATGTACATATCATATATGTATATATATGATATACATAATATAGATGTGTATATATGTATATATATACATATATGATATACTTAATATATATGTATATATATACATATATATGTATATGTACATATATAGGGTGTACATATATGGTGGACATAGGAGAGAGCTCATAATAAGCTTATAGGATGAACAGAGTAAGATTGGTTGTGATTTAATTATGGTCTTTAGAATTACAATGTTTCTCATTGGGATACATATTAAAAAAACCTGAAAGATTGTCTTAAAATTGCCCTCCTTAGTCTGATTCTAATTCCTTGTGTAAGGCAGTCATTTAGGAATAATGTCTTCTCAGATATTACTGCCTATTTTTGGTTTTCTGCCTTGTTAATTTTGATTGCAAAGGCCTTGCAGCAGGACTGTCTCTTACCACATACTTGCAAAATACTCCATTTCTACTCTACCCTACGTGCCTCTATAGCAAATTTAGTAATGCTGTGTCGTTGCTTTTATTGGTCATCGCATTTTTAAAACTTACAATGTTGTTACTTTTTTCCCTGTAGACCAGACTTTCCCAAGCTGTTTTCTTTCCCAAGCATTTTTGGCCTATGCAAGCTCTTCCACTGGTGTCCCATCCTAATCAGCTCAGCCTGCGGTGGCCAAATCTGTTACTGCTTGAGCATTCAGGGGTACAGCATCTGCTGGGCCTGGAGGCCCTTCAGCATCCAGAAAATGTTTAAATTGATGAGCCATCCTCCCAGTTTCAAACAGCCCATACAGCATGGTTTTGGTGGTGACAATTTCACCCTCATTCCTCTTCCCCTTCATTGGTCCCCAATGCCGCAGTTTTAGCTCTGGGTCGCTGAAGCGTGGGCGAATGGCTTCCCTCTGCTGCCCTGTAATTGTGTTACTGTTATGGGCTGGTTTTGTGTCTTCCTACTGAATCAGACAAAACGCAGCAAGAACACTGTCCCTCATGTCAGTACCCAGAGACCAAGGTACCCTTTACTGCTTTTATGTCCTGTTGACTCAGATTGGCTGAAAATGCATCCATAGTCTCTCTGGGATGGTAAAATCCAGATGACATAAATGGGTAGTTAAAAATCTTGTGTTTTACTTAAATTGCCACAAATAATTTAAAAAGCCTACTCCTGTTGAACGTTTATTGCTCTTTTGGCTACTGAAACCATAGCTGATTGGAAGCTGCACATATTCTTAAAACCACCTCACTTTATACTTATAAAACTTAATAAAAGTGCTCTCTTTGCATCTACAGAATGGTCAAGGGTGATTGTTTTGAGTGCAGCTGTAAATAGAAGTCCCACTAGCTGCCTAGTCTTCATTACCGTTTTGTAGGCCTGTAATATTAAGATGACCATTAACTTTAATAAAGAAACAAATTAAACAAATGAGAGAAGCTAATTGTACCATCAGTCCCCAGCCTTCTGTTTTCCATCATCTTTCATCTGAGTCAGAAGCACAGAGGGTTTTTTTTCTTCTTGCTTTATTAAAGGCCTTCTACTCTTATCCTTAAGCATTACTTATTTTGCTTTGTGAACTGAGAGGTTGTTTTTCTGCTTCTTTCTCCTGTCATGAAATGAACCAAAAGGACACATGTGACTTCTTGCATAGGGCAAAACTTAGTAGCTTCACTATATTTAGATATAGATATATAGTGCTGGTTGGTGAGAGATTCAGAGTCTGTAATGATGTGTTTTCCAAAGGTGAAGTGTATCAAATAAACTAATAACCCAACAAGTATGCTATATGAAGATGAAGTATATTTTTTACTCTTTTTTTTTTTGTTTTTGTTTTTTTTTTTGTTTTTGTTTAGTGTTACAGAAATAAAAGAAAAAAAAAAAGAAAAAGTTGAATCCTGAAGTTGTGGAAGAGTAAACTGCTTGCAGAAACCTTGAAACATGACTTTATTGGCTGAATCTTGTCCTAACATTGAAAATGGAGAGTTGCATGTGCTCATTTCTGTTTCACAACATGCCTATATGGCAAAGGTCCTGCCTTGTATCTATGAAGCTGCTGAGTTTTGCTGTGAGCAAGGTGGGATGAGCTGTGCAGGATGGCAGCAGCCCTCAGGCAGCACTCACTGCAGGGTGTTTGACACTGGCTGCTCTCAGCTTAGGAAAGAGTCTCTCTTGCATATGATTTTTTTAATTACATGCATGGAAAACCCATTTATGTCAGTGAGAATTTATATTTTAAATGAGTGCAGAGGACCTAATAGAAACACGAAGGGTAGATGCAAGTGCAGAAGGTTGTTAAAGCATCGTAATGCTTCATTTCCTGATGTCCAGGAGTCTTAGGGGGAGAATATAAATTGGGTAAAGCAATTGAATTAATCTTTAACTGAGCCTGCTTTAAATAGTATCTTCTGCACTGTTCAGTTTTGCTGTGTTGGATGTATTTTTGGCATAACTTTACTTGCTTACTGCTCAAGTGGCATTGTAAGAATAATGTATACTGAGAGCGGTGGAAGTTATGTCCTATGTCCTGTCAGGTATGTTGGTGGTATTTGTTTTTTCCTTAGCATTTGCACTGCTGACATTTTTCAAGCCATGGTTCAAGTAAAGGGCATCTTGTTATTGAGGAAGTTCTTATATCCCATCTAAAAATGGTCATATATTGCAGTCAGCTTCATATTTCTGCTTTAACTACTTTCATAGAAGAAAGTATGTGTCTGTTTTCTGCATATGGTGGAGCAACCTTGCTCTGAATATGTGTATATTAATTAAAGGAAATCAGTTTTGCCTATTTCAGTTTCCTTTTGGATTTTCACTGAGAAAGTGTGTCTCAAATACTTTTAAAGAGATCTGTGAAAAGAATAAGACCATCAACCTGGGAGGAGAGCACTGGTGACAGGGAGGATTTCTGGGAGCTGCCCAGCATGTTTGTGGCCAGCAAAGGGCTGGAAATACCCTGGGTGCAGGGCCTTCTTCCTGTGGTTCCCCTTGGGTTTGCTTCCAGAGGGAGGGAGCTCCAGGCTGGGCATGTTGTCAGGAAGATCAGGCATGAGCCGAGTTTCATAGAGATGTGTGAAAATACGCTGAAAATAGTTGTGTGTGTGTGCACACTCCCAGGAGCACTAGAGGACTGTGGTCCCTACTTGTTGGGCTGCGTGGGAAGGTTTCCAGTTGCTGTGGACCCTGCAGACAGAGCAGGCACTCTCTGAAGTGTGAAGAGAGGTCCCCCTGCCCCAGTGCTGCCAGTTTGTGTTGAGGAGGTCTCCTCAGTTCCTCAGAGCAAGGCTCAGGGTCCCAGGCTTTGTCTTACATGAGTAAATAAGAGCAGAAAGGTTGCACCGGCTAAGCCAGACTTTGCTCAGATATATGCCTGTCCGAGCCTATTTTCATTGTCAGTAGACTGTAGAAAATAACCCCTAAACAATAAAATCCCCTTGAAAATGCAAGGATGTAAAAAGTCACAGCATCCATTAGCATGTTGTGCTTTGCTCTTCCCCTTGGTGCATGTATTTCATCATTTGCACAACAATTGTGTACACTGTATTTCTTCTTACTGCTGTAGTTCTGCCCTTGTAGTGGATGCACTGGGTCCCAGTGAAGAAAGTGGGTGACAATGCATGATATGGAGCCTGGGAAAATGTTTTTAACTTAAACAAAAATCTCTTTGGTTGGAATCTAGCACTTCCTTTGGCTTCAGAGCTTTGACATTATTAGTTGCCTTTGATTCAACAAAAGCTTGAATGGGAAGTCATTGACCCTTGATTTTGTTAGCAAATGGTATTTATAAGCAGAAGTCATCTAAATCAAACCTTTTAGCGTAAAACAAGGCACTAAACAGTTTATATTTCATTCAGTTATGGAAGAGGTAGTGATTGGCATTGAAAGAGCACTGTGTAAAATGCCAATGTATGGGAATTAAAAATGCTCTCTGTGACTTGGTTAAGAACAAGCACTTTCCATTCCTGAATTTCCACCCTGGCTTGTAAAAGTAAAGGGAAGCTTGTGAGGTACAGAGGAGGCCAGACTCTGTGTGCAGGTGAATGCTCAGGCACTCTTCACTGTCATTTGTACTTCTGTAGTATTTCTGAACCAGAAAGATCCCCAAGCCCCTTCTAAAACAGCTTTGTTGTCCCCTGCTGTTCAGCTGCTGTTCTCTGCCAGCAGCCCTTTGCAGAGGTCAGATCAGCTCACCAGAGCTCAGCGGAAAGCTGTGTGGGCACGCTGTACTGTGGATAAAATACACAAGGGGAAAACTGAAAAAGATGATGAGAATTAAAATGCATACTTCTATTAAGTAGTAATACATTGAATGAAGGTACTAAAAAGCAATATATACTAATGGAATTCTTCTGATGCACAAAGCTCCACAGAATACTTCTGTATCTTGAAACACAAATGTAAGTTGTTTTGTCAGTTTTAGAAATACCACTTTTCAGGGTACTTGGAGCTGTTGTTTAATTATAGCTGTCTTTGTAGGAGATAACATACCAAAATAGTTTTCTCTGAAAGAATATTTAAATTTCAAAACCAATTTAATCTCTCTACAGCAGGAAATATTTAAATTTTGAAATTCTAAATTTACAGAGTACCTTTGGAGATAATCTTCAATTATACATATATACAATGTCATATAGCTTATGCCAGTAATTTCCAGCTTTTGCAGCCTGGCACAAAGCCAGGACACCAGTGTGAAGCACAGTGGCAGTTGCAAGGTCCTAGATAGCTACAGATGTGTCAGGGTATTTATTTTTTATGCTGTAGAAAATATTGTGCTCATTGCAATTGTTCAGGCAAAGCCTTCTGGTCATAGGAGCTAATTGCTTCCATAATAATTAAAGTTCAAGTATCTAAGACCTAATAGCTTTAGACATATAAAAATTAAAATGAGATTGAAATTTATTATGTTGGCTAGGCTGAGCAGATGCTGCAGTCACTGTCAATTGTTTTGTTCTAGTGTGTCCTTGAGAAATGTTTCCGTCTTTGTGTAGCTGTTGTAAGGTAAGGATGGAGCTGTGGGTTGTGTTGCTGGAGAACACAGGAAGCTGCTGCTTCTCCATTGCCTGCGGGGCATTAGGGACCCTGCTGTGAGCTGGCTCTCAGGAGGAGGAGGCACCCTTCCTTCATAGCACATGAAGTTAGTCTTCAACAGAATCAAAAAGCTTCTGGTTCTGCGGTTGTTGCTCCCTCGTATTGCTGCAATGGGCCCCTCCCCACTCACCAGCATGAAATGTGCTGGGAGAGGTGTTGGCAGATCTTTTCAGATGTGCTTTTTCACAACAAAGGCATGTGTGCTTATTCTGTGAAGGTATTCTGTGTGGCTCTTCCCCTGAAGCCATGGATATTGTTTCTTTGATTTCCATTAGAATACTGCAAAATTTGCATTTGGCACTGGGTACCCACTGCTCAGGCTAGTTTGAGCCAACACGAGCCTTCTTGGGAATTTGTAATCTCTGGTTACAGCTGTACTATGCCCAAACCCAGCAATACTTATTTTGGGGCCAGTCCTGTGTGCTGAAAGCTTCCACTGGAGCAAATGACACTGGCAAGCAAGCAGCTGAAATTGGATTACAGATCCATTCTCCTGCAGATGAGGAACCAGTGGCCATGTCTGTAGTGCACGGGCTGCCGGAATGTAGATTAATGTTGCAATCCAAAATGCTTTATGTCATAAGAGAAAGGAGGGTTCTTTGTGCCACCTCTGTTTCTGTTAGTTCCAGAAGTAGTCCTGTTCTCCTTGTACTATTGCAATATATTCTGCAACGCAGTGTGATGCATAAATATATTAGCTCAGAAGAGAAGTAAATTTTTCCATTCCAGGATTTGGATGTCAGTGTCTGAGACTAATAACTTCTTGTATTTATTTCATTAAAAGATTATTTTCTTTGCATAGTTAATTAAAAGTTCATAACAATAACCATCACAATGCTTCTGGGCAAGTTGAAGGCCTGATGCATGCTCTCCATTGCTGATCAATTACCTTTATTGTAAACTACTGTGAAGATTTGACTTGATGCTGGTGGTAATTCACTAAGCTTTCTTCTCTGGGACTCTAGGTTGTATAGGCATAAGAGGTGCAACGGAAGCATGAGGGTGTTTTGTTTGTTTATTTTTTTCTCTAAGAAAGGAGACAGATCAAGTTTAAAATTTACAGTCTGGTTTGGAAAATGAGTAAGTACTTCTAAGTTAAGAACTTCCCTTGTATTACTAACCTGGGAATCTCTGATATTCATCTATAGTAATTTCACAGCAAGATCCTATTAAATGATACATATTGCCACAGAAGTAAAATACTGAATTTCACAGCAATGTAAATTTGGAATTAAGTTTATCATGTTTTATCAGTGAATGAAAAACTAATGTTGAATTGGTAGTACCCTGTTAACTTTGATGAAATAGAATACCCACTGAGGTTATGGTCCATCCCTTTTGGAAGCTGATGTTTTTTTGCCTGGTAGATATTAGGGTTGCTTTTTGAGTGCTAGGGCATAGCACACTGAGGAATAAGAGTTACTGAATTAATCATCTAGGGCATGATGACATGATACCTTGATTAACGTGCTCTCAAGGTTTAAATGGCATGGCAGTGACCTGCACTTTATACTCTCAAAATTGAGATGTAAATTACCTTATATTTAATAGATGCCCATATGCAAACATTTAAAGTAGAAGGAAACTAACTTAAATGAGCAAATTTTGGAAGATGAACAATTGAAAGAGTCTTTATAAGTGTACTTTCTAAAGTTCACTGAAGATTCATTGAACTGTTTTCTGAGAAAGATTTGTCAATGAGTAGTTATTTGATGGATTTTTTTTTGTCCTTGGGGATTTCTTTTATTTCAGTGTTTGTTCTGGGTCCCCCCATCCCCCAATTTATTTTTCAAAAGGATGGAAAGCAAGCTTCAGTTCAGAAAGAGATTTAAATTAATATCTCCAAGATTAGAGAAAGATCTTCCTAAAGACTGGTACAGTTGAGTAGTAAACTGGGAGAGATGATAAGGAAAATAGAAAACAAAATATGATAATATACGTGTGTTATGATTATTTTGAGACTATCATTGAAGTGGATTCTGAGTGTTCTCTGGAACAGGACAAATAGAAAACCAAACTGGTTTTAGTTCTTTATGAAAGCTGCTTTTTTGACTGAATTATCTGTAGGCTGGGAGTAATTCCCCTGTGCTGATGTCTGACTCATTCTTACAAATAGTGCAATAATACACTTCAGCTTTGTCAGCTGTTTGTAACCACAGTGGCCAGAATCCCCATGGGAATTATCATTAATGGGATGCAGTTTTTGGGTTGGCTTTGCTATGGTATAAATTGGCATACTTCCTTTGACTGAACTGCCATGCTAAGTTACATCATTTAAGAATCTGGTGTTCTAGTTTGACATGTGGCTTGGGGTTCCTATTGATTGAAAGCAGTCTGTTAATAAAATCAAAGTAATTGAATACAGCCTATGGGAACCAGTGCTGTTTGTCATTTGTTATTAGGCAGAAACGTTAAAAATATTAAGTAATTCTTGAAATTATTTTTATGAAACAGCGTAATAATAATTTAAAGCAAGGTGTGTTTTCACCCCAGAGCTTTGCCTTGACTTGCATTTGTAGGCCTTCATACAAGGCCAAATAAATTGTGTCATTCTGCATTCCCAAATGGGAGAAATTATATACCTCTAAGAAATATATTGTATATGTAATTTAAGTTTGGAACTGTTTACAGCACTTCCCTATAGTGAGGATAAACTGAGTGACTTTAATTACCAGTGATGGACTGCTCTAAAATTTTTGTTCTGCATGACTTTCCTTATCTGTATATAGGGTTTTATTCGCTGTTATCAGTTTTATGCAGACAGCATGTGTCTTCAGGGTGGCACTTGTCCCAAAGCAAGGGACTAGCTTGGCTGTTGCTGTAGCAGTGCCCTGAAGGGGTTTAACGTGGGCTGTTGGCCCAAAGCAGGGGGCACATCTCTGGAGGCAGCCCCATGCTGTGGTGTCTGTGCATGCCAGCTCCCAGCCCTGCCACCCGTGGTCTCCAGGGCCCTGAATAGCACCCCAGCAGCTACTGAGCATTATTTGGCAGGGTGATGCCTCTCATGGAGCCTCTTTGAATGGTTGCAGCCCCCAAGGAACTTGCTGGCCTGCCCAGCCCTGACTCCCCAGGCGCAGCTGCCACTGCCTCATGCTGCTGTGGTGCTCCACTGAATGCTCCTGGGCATGTTTACCTAAGGTGCAAATGTGGCCTTTTAAAAAATTGTTTTGTTTGTGGGTCACGAGATAAAAGATGGACAGGAAGACACATGGTGGGTTTTCTGTGTCCTGGTCCTGCTCAGCAGTTGCAGTTGTGTCAGCTTTTCAGGTTCTGTGTGTGGTACTGTCATAAGCAAGTGAGCCTGGGTTAAATAGGTGAATAAATAAATTGGAATTGATCAGGCCACAGATTTGGGATATCTGTGTACCGCCCTAGGATGCTGACTACACCTGTTGGTCACGGGGCTGCCCCAGGCCCAGCATGGCTGTCACCTCCCAGAGCCATTCCCTGGGCTCTGGTTCAGGGCTGTAGTGAGGATATCTGCTGTTCCTTGGTGGCTGCTGGCCATTTTCAGAGTAGGGATGGTTTTTGTGTGTCTTCTACCTTCAGGTGACTCCATCCTTTAGGGCCAGGTGGCCCCTGCTGCCATCTGGGTACAGACAGTGAGGACATGTCTGGCTTTGTCCTGGGCCTCGAGGGACTGCTGGACACTTTCCTGGATGCTGCTCTCTGACTCAGGGTTCTGACCCTGGCCCTGGCAGTGGCCCCAGCCAGGGGCCAGGGCCACTATGGGAGGAGTCCCAAGGTTCCTGTGTGTGCTCCCAGGTGTCTCACCGTCCCTGAAATAAGCAGCTGCCTGTGCCTGCGGGCTGTGGGGTGACCACCTGCAGCTTTTTGAGCATTTGTCATGTTGATAACCTAAGCAAACAGGAATAAGCCCTTCCTACATCCAAAGAGAAACAAAAGAAAGCAAAAGCTCTCTGGTGTGGCTTTGGGTGGAGGGTTGGCCATCCCAGCCATCCCATTCCTTAGATCCCTCTTCCTGTCCTTTTTAAGGACACTTGCATGTGACAATAGGCCTGAAATCAGCCATTGGTGACATCGGTGGCCCTTTGAAATATTCTCAACAAGAGTTTATGCAGTGGGCATTAAATTCCTGTTGTTTTGGACAAAAGTGTTGCAATTTGAGTCCTTCACTGTGACACTAGAGGACTCTCAGGAAGTCTGGTGTGCAACCAGAAATGTTCAGGTAATTTATCCCCTGGACTTGGTAGCGTGAGCCTTGTGAACTATCATGAGGCACTCTTGCTGTCTCTTTGGATTTGTTAGCATGCCCTCATTTTGCAGTGAGTCCTTGTGTGCTGCCTGTGGCTCAGCTGCCTGATGGGGCATTGTGAAGAGCAGGGAGGGAGGAGCAGGCTGGGGATGGTCAAGAGCCCTGCTTGATGATTGCACTGCCAAGCAAATGGCCAAACGAGGGGCATCTTTCAATTAAATATGATATTATTGCAACATATTTCACAGGATTATTTTTGTTCAGGTAGCTCCTCAGTAAGGTAGTGAATTTTATTTTGAAGTGAGACAGAAACAATAATTACAGAGATCTTTGCATAATTTTTCCCCCTCTTTGAATTAGATTGCATGTTTGTTCTCTGCTGGCTATTACTTTCATGTCACTATAAGTACAAGAGGTTATAGAAGTTCATGATGTTTCTCACATTGTAGCAGCTTTCTGCATACCAACCCTTTTGCCCTTTCGACTACATGAAAAACTATAAATGTGTCAAGCAGGAAGATTTAAATAAATGCTGTTAAGGTCCCAGACACTCATTCCAGAGCTTCGATTTCTTAAGAGCTGTCTGAGCTTTACTTTACGTGCAGCCACGCAGTCATGCCGACTAAAATCCTGCTAATTATTTTGGAGACATTTTTGTATGACGTGTCTTGAGAAGAGAGTCTGAGCATCTGTGAAACAGATGAAGTGAAAATTCCTTTGGCGTCTATCAGCAAACATAAGCAGGTGGACCATTTCCAAGTTTCTGCAGCTGAGGGAGGGGCTCCAGAAAAAAACAGTTGTTTGCAGCACAGAGGGGAAAGGAAATTAGAAATAATTACTTATGTATCTTCATTCGATGCTGCCTTGGCAAATAAGGCCAGTTCAGGAACAGCTTTCTGCTTCATTTCAAGGGCCATTGTAAATTGATTGTCAGGTTTTTCTAGGAAATGAACAGGGTGCTGCAGACTCCAAGATGCAAATTGCTGAATCTAGAATTGAGCACTGCAAATAGGACTCATTTCTCGGTTTGAAAGGTGTTAGAATGTTTACACTTATTGCCTGTGCAAGGTTAATCAAGGTAATTTTTGAAATACATTGCTGTATCAATATCCTAATGGAGAATTCCTGAAAATCAAATGGTTTGTATGTTTTAAGGCAAACCTCAGGAATTTAGAAATAAAAAAAATATGCCGCTGGTGCCCACTAAAGGAAATGTGTGTGGTAAGAAGCTGTTTTTGCTGCCCAGGATGAAAGGCCAGCTGGAATCAATTACCACTTTATGCACATGCACTTTTATAGAAATAATTTTTACTGAGCAGATTTCAAAGCCTTTCAGTGCCACTTAGTTAATCCTCCTAACAATCCTGGCCAGAGCTGCCCCATTATACACATGGGCAGATTGGAAATTGGGGAGGTTTAAGTGACTAATCTGTAGCTGCAGTGTGAATGAGTTCTGTCCCATCCTATCTGTCTTTGCAAAGCAGCACTACCTTTTCTCAGAAGGGAAACCAGAAAACAACATACAAGTTACAGCAATGGTTATGGGGTGTGTTTTAGAATATCCTTTATAAAACACTGCCTTTAAACAGTGTAGAGGATAGAAATACAATTTGTTTATTACATGAAGGACAACTACAGAGGATTAAATACAAAGTACTTAAGTACTACAAAGGATTAAGGAAGTACAATAATTGACTTCTCTCCTTCAAGTTCATTGTTTATTGTTTATGTTTTTGTAAAACTGCATAGACAAAGAATGACATTTCCCAGTACATGAGAGAAAGCCTTGCTGTCTTTTCAAGAGAGACTAGGTTAAAAAAAAAAAAAAAAGAAGGCTTTCTTCTTCTAAGAGCATGACTGTGCAAAAATGCAGGCGTGCTGAATTTGACCCAGGGTGTGAAATGAGCAAATGTCCTTCACTACTTTCTCTGAAGTTTGCATCCACTTAAAACAAGCTGCTGCCTGTTTTCCACTGTAGTCTTTAAAGACCAAGAAAGCGCAATTAAAACATGCAAATATGTGGTTAACCCAGTAGTTCTTGGTGGCATGATTGGATCCTTGGATGAGAGCTTGGTACCTTTCTTTATGACTATTATGTGTGGGTTGTTGGTCCCTGTCACATGTGGGGTGGGGAGGAAGTGTGAGTCTCCAGGCTGTAGTTGAGAGGAAGGTCTCACAAATGTCATCCCTAAAGCACTGGGTCTTTTTCTATGAGATTGCAGGGTGATGAGGAGTTTAAATTTTTTTTTTTCCCCCTACCCCAGGATGGTTGTTAAAAGGGAAGCAAGGAATAAATAGAAAAAAAGCTGCCTAGTTCCCTAGTATCTCATGCTGCTGTGGAAATCAGACAGTAAATAGACAAATTATCCTGTAGTCATGCCTGACTGTAGCCTCAAGATATGAAGTGTTTCTTTATTTCCAGCTGACAGAAGGTATAAATGAGGATCATCATTGTGAATGAGCTGGAGATGCCCTGTGGTTTAGCCCTGCATTTGGTTAAGCTGGTGTGTTGGTTCACATCTCAGGGCTATCTTTTCAATTAATTCTTCCAGAGCTGATGAGCTGAATAACGTGAAATGTATTAGGGGGCATGTGCCAGGTGATGGTGAAAGTGCTGCCTGATTATACAGATATGAAAAGATATTTTTAATAGAGTGGTGTATATTCATAAGGAAATTCCCTATTCATTTTAAAGCAGTATAACTGCACAGCAACTGCACAAAACATGCAGGATTGCTCTAATATCCCCCCACTGCAATATAAAGCACAGTTGTAAGTTCCTCCAAGATGAGAGGAGTGTTGCATATAAAGCCAACTATGTTTTGTGTAATATAGGAAACATATTGTTCATATTCTACCAAGTGAAATCTGTTTTAGATTTCTTTTGCTGAGGGTCCAGATCATATAAATGGTTGTGGGCTTTGCTGTATAGCAAAAAGCAAGCCATGGTCTTTTCATGTCTGGAACAGTTTGACATAATCAAAATGTATATAAGATATTTAAGATGCTTGTTCAGCATATAAAAAAGCTATGGCTCAGGCTGTTATTCCCAACTGTAAAATTCAGAGATCTTAGTAGAAAATGAAACCCCCCTAACCAGCATGCATTCCTCACAGTTAATATACATTAACTTTATCCAGTGTTTCATTCTCTCCCTTCTAAACATAAAAGAAAGGTAAGATAACACTGGCCACTGTTGTTCTGATCTTCTTATAAAGTGTGAATAATGCCTATATCCTTGACTTTCCCCTGGGTCCAGTTACCTTGCACACTCATCAGTAGTTTGGGCAGGAGATGGGTGGGAGGGTGGTTGAAGGTTTCAGTGTTAAAAGTGTGTCCCTGCAAATCTTCTGTGCTTCTTAATGTTTAGATTTCAGATTTTGGATTGAGGACACAGACCCTGGCCATCTCTGAATTATTTTGTAGAGACTGTACAAAAAAACTAGGAGAGTGATTATGCTTGGCACTACTGGATAGATAGCAGAACATGCTGGCATTGATACCATGAGTAAATCCTCATGGTTTCCTTGTGGTGAGAAATGAAGTTAATGCATTTTAACAAAGTTATGGTGAATCAGAATGGATTTATCTGGTGACATGTAGGTGTCAAAAGTGGACACTGTCCATCCCTCCCACCCCTTTTTTATTTTTTTTTGGTAAGACAGACAACATTATATTTACCCTTCCCTACATTTAAGCACAAAGTTTAATCAGGTTGCATGTTTTTTCTGGGGGTCAGATATAAATGTGAAAGTTTGTATGCACACAAGAACAAGTCCAATTTACTAGGTGATATTTTTAGCATCCTTCAAGACAACTAAAATAGGATCCTGTCTCAAAGCAAATCAAGAGTGTTTTTGCAGGGATGTGAGCAATATGGAATGCAAGTAGCACTGGCTGGAAATGTTACTTGCAATTTCTTTAACAAGTTCTCTAAAAGATTGGCTCAAACAAGCAATTTTCCAAATTATTTTGTTTTAAAAAAACCCAAAATAAATTCCAAACCTTATAAGGATTTTTTTTTAAGCCCACAGAATTAATATTATCTTGGAGCCTTTTTGTTCCTCTTTGCAGAGTACCGTGAAGAAAATCTGTTATTGCCTTTATTTCGCTGTCAATTACCTCAGATTGAGCAGAGATTGATTATTCCTCTGTGATATTCTGCACTAGCAGTAGTGGAGAGTATGAAGCAATCAGTTTAGTCCTGATCTTGGTTGTCAATGAATGTAAATTAAATTAAGTCAATTTATTTATATTTTTTCCTGTTCATACAGTCAGTTCCCCTGCTCTCTCATTGTCTGAAAGCTGCTTTTTAAACCATAGTTTTAGATATGATTTTTAGTCCTGTTTGAAGTTCATGATGACAATTCCTTTGATATTGGTAGCAGTTGGATTTGGCTGAAGGGTACTATGCATATTATGACTCTTGTTTGCTTTTTTCCTTTTTTATCCTTTAAATAGCATACCTTTGACAAGCAAATTGCTGACCTTGGCATTTTTTTAATACTAAAAGAAACAAACATAAATAGCTCATTAAAGCTGTTAAAAGAAGAAATTGCAAAGCAGAGAAAGGCAGTTTAAAATTCACTATGATTGGATACTTCTTGTGGTACTTACTTGTTTATTTTTTGATATTCGTGTGTGCAGCAGAGAGGCTCAACAGGCACTGTAGTGGTTGTTTACTGGTGGAAATACTCCCTTGCAATCACAGTTGGGGTAACTGCATATGCAGGCAGAGCCAGTTGATGTTTGTGTATTGCATGTCCTGAATAGGCTGTGGAACAGAAGTTATAAAAATGGCTCTTAGGTGTTCCTTTCCAATGGCTTTTCTTACTCAAAGAAAATGTTTTTGTTCTTTTGTTATATATTTTTATACTTATTTACTTCTTGGCACTTAGTTCCCCATAAAATCAACATCTATATTTAAAAAATTTTTTTGAGAGGTTGTCATAAAATGCATATGGTTGTGATGGTTTTAATTTAAAATTACATGTTCCAAAAGATCCCACAGAGATGAACTTGTTTGAGAAATAGTCTATCTCTGTACAATGGAACCTATTTTTACTTCAAGGATGTTGCTAACTCTGGGGATATTACCAATGAGAGAGGCAGCAAAAGTGAATCATTCACATGTTTGGAGGAGTGCTTTGGGTTTCGTGTAAGCCTGTGGTATGTGTTTGAGATACATGGAGAAGTACAAGCATTTTGGCTAGTCCAGGCTTGCCTCCCCATTACTTGTGTGTGCTGAGGTATTTGTGTCTCATCTGCACTTTGCTTACATGGGGTAAAACAAATGGACCTCGATCATCATCTTTTTCTCTATTTGGCCTCCAGCAGCGGATGCTGAAGGAGAAACTGAAAAGCAGGCAAAAAGACATTTGCACCTGGCTGATTGCTGGTGTCTAAGGGGTGTGGAATAAATCCTGATCTCAGCTGGTGATCATCTTATGAATCCTCTTATCCTTCAAGCATGAGATTTGATTATCTCAGGTCTTTCTGTTCATGCTCACATAGCTGTAAATATAACACCTGCTGTGTTACCTAACTTTGTAAAATTACCCATTTTATAACCCTTTGACCAAGGAAGTACACTTGGTTAAAACAGGGAGCCTCTTTGTCTCAGCCCATAATGTCAGGCCAGACAAAGTAAAAGTGATTTTTCCTGCTGTGACCTCTGCAAAAGCTCAGAGACTACATCTGCTATGCACTCTTCCTGAGGCAGAGGTGTTCTTCTCTGCCTGTGCTGTTCCCAGTATAGTATGTGATGCATAAATGGCAATAAAAATATATTCAAAGTTAAACAGACCAAAATGACTGCAACTTCTGATGATCTTATAAATTGTTCAGTTGTGCAGTCTGGAGGGTGAGTCTGAATGACAGATGCACTCAAATCAGCACTGAGATGTTTGAAATACCTCTGAATCCTCTGTGATTAGCAGAACGTGTAGAAGGATACCCTTGACCATGGGAAATACCTCCTTGTTCTTACTGAGGGCTTAGATTATGGGTTACAAAATAAACTTTAAATCCTGTGCATTTAAAACCTGATTCTCTGTGTCTCTCCTTGAATGTAATACCTACAGGAAATGTCATGTGAAATGCAAGGGCAATTACGAAGTCTTGCTTGCAGAAGGGAATATTGTAAATTATTGATAAATGACTGTAGGCATACAGGCTATAGACACAGAAATCCTTACTGCCAGTCCCGAAATACAGCAGCACAGTTCAATTGTATTGTCCAATATATTTATGCAAATTAATTGTCTTTCATACTGATGAAAGCTGTTTTCACTCTGGGCAGGATGACACGACTCTGACGTCTCATCCTGTTTTTTCCTCCCCTTTTCCCTCCACCCTGATCTCTGGGCACACACTTGCATTGTTTTTTTCCTTTTTCCCCTCCAGTCCCTCTCTGTATTCCAGACAAGGAACCTGTTTTTAATTTTCATGTGTCATGTCTGTCTCATAAAACACACACACTGGGTCATATGACTGTTGTGCAATATTTGAGAGCTGTTGAAATGAATATCACATAGAAGGCCTTGTAAAGTCATCTTGAAATAAACTGTACCAAGTTTCAATTTTGAAAGGGGCAATAATTCCATGCAGATGAGAGAAGTAAAGATACACTGACCATGAATAACAAGTACATTTAAAACCAGTCCTTGTAGCTTTTACCCATCACTGTCACATGGGCAAGTGTGTTGGGGGTGCTGTCTCAGCCCCTCGAAGGGAACGTGGTGGGGTGGTTCTTCTGCTCTGCCGTGGGCTGCATTCAGCATCGTGGTGGCCCCTGTGCTGTGCATGGAAGAGATTGGCCAATCCAGCACTGACCCAAAGTGTCATCTTTGGATCACAGGCAGGGTCGCATTATGAAACAGCTACAAATAAGTTGTGTTGTTCTGCCCTGTCTTAAGGCTTTGTATGACTAATGATTTATTAAGATTTTATTATGCACATGCAGGCATAGCGTTTGTATCTGGTGCAGTAATGCAGTTTCAGGAGGTCTGTGGGAATCAGGCAAGGGAAGAAGATCCTTCATGGTTCTAAGTCTTGTGAATGAGGGACACCGTGTAATTAATTCACTTTTGAAGTCAGTGCTGCATGTTGTTTGAGTGGGTTGCAGCAGGAATAAGTACAGGAGTTTTAAATAAGGAGTCCAGATGAGAGCATGTTTTTGCTCCCAGTCACTCACACAGTAATACACCTCCTAACATGACATCCCAGAGGCCCATCTTACAGTACACACATCTCTACTAAGTGGAAAGCTGTGGGGATTTTAATGATGGGTGTTGCTGCTAAATTGCCAGGCTGATCTGGAAAGAACTTGTTTTCCTAGGAGTCCTGAAACATCAGCTCCACAGCACCTATTGCAGCAGGACCCAAACTGTTTTCAATCTCTTTTCTCTGGAAAGGGTGAGTTGGAGCCAAACCCAGACCCTTCTTCTCTACTCTCTTCTCTGCCCCCTAGCTGAAGCAGCACAGGAAGGAATCAAGCTGATGATGAAGGGTGAAAGAACAACAGAAACTGTAAAACATGTAGGATTTATAGAAGCAAACCCCAATCTTTCCTACATAAGTATGAACCTGTTGTGCAAGGGCTTTAGATACAATGCAGAACAGGAGTGTGGCTATGAGTGCCCACATGGAGGGAAAGGGCTCTGCAGCTACGTGACGACTGACAGGACATCGTCATTTTGAGATGACTGTTTCCTTCAGGATAATTTCATATTCTGTCCTACAGAATATAAACAGTGGCAGGAAGGAGTTCACAGAGAAGTCTGTTAACCTGGAGCACATATACACAGTCTCTTCTTGTTACTTCTATTATTACGCACATCTGTCTCATTTGAGAAAATGTCCTTTGCCTTTCTCTTGTGCTTTGTTTCTTGATTTGCTGTCGTCTGGATGTGTTGAATTACAGATGGCTTTCATGGATGGAATAACAAGGGATGGACAGCAAGGGCACCCATGCTGTCACATTGCTTCATTTTCTTTCCTGAGCTGGCTTTCATGGTATTTGGTTGGGTAAGGCCTGGAGGGGCTGGAGGTGAGCAGAATATGCCCTTCATGTCTGACATGCCTCCTGAGTTTTGGTTGGCCCCTGTATTCTAACAAACTCTTGCTTGATTAAAATGACTTCTAGGCCATTCCTTCCACCTCTCCTTTGGAGATTGTCTATTTTGCTTTCAGATTGAGAGCAGAGGTATGAAAAGTGCTCTTTACTGCTTCTGGACATGGATACCAGAAGCAAGAGAAACATCATGACCTTCTAAATTTGTTTTAAAGGTTACTCATTTAGCGCAGAATTGCAGTCCTGTGGTACCAGGGATGAGAGCACAGCTTGGAGAGCTGGGGCTGCCTGCCCAATCCATAGCTGAGGGCGGCTGTTGGTGTGGGCTTCACAGAGAACTTTATGGCATTTCTTCCTGGCTTGCACCAGCCAGGAGGGCTGGAGGGCTGAGCTGTTTGTCTCCATGCCTGTCCCTGCTGAATACTGCATTTGCCAAGGCTGGCACCCAAACCGACTGCGGAGGCAGAAGCAGGAGGTTTTTAAGATCATATCTCATGGTCCTGAAAACTTCTTTTTAAAACACTAAATTTTTGGTAGTTCTTGCTGGGCAGTCTTTTAGGGGAGAGAAGTGCTCAGTGAAAAGTACTGTCTGGGCAGGAAATGCTGATTAAAATACAGCTTGCTTTATGGAGCTACCTTAGTAAGGAGGAGGGAGTCTTTGTGTCGCTCAGTGGAAGCAATTGTTTGGCAAGAATAAGAGGTTTTGGTTCTTAACATGCAGCTTTTTTTTTTTTTTTGAAGCAAGACTTGTGTACTGTGCTCTGAAGAACCAAAAGAAGGGTCATGACTGTCTTCTCCCTCCTCTCCAGGTTCAGGAGAGGAGGAGGGAATGCAACACTCAGGTTTCCAACTGATCAGAGCATGGTATGGCAGCTGCAAACACTTCGCTGTCGGGTGGAGAGGTAATTTCAGCACTTCTGTGTGCTGATGTTTTGCAAACTGCCATTGTTTCAGAGGCACTTTTTCCACATCTGCATACTTGGAAAAAGCAAAATATTTTTACTTGGGATTCTTGGACTCCCCTTTGAACCTCTCGTGTTGTACTGAGATTCTTGGACTTCTTCAGGTTTTTGTAATGTTTCTTTGCACTGACTCAGAGGAAGATTTCATATATGTGGTAGCAAATTATAGTCTGACAGGATGGTAGAAACCTGGAGTTGTTCAAGCACAGTAACTGAATCGAAATCTGAAATGGAATTACACTGCTATTTCTAGATCCTTTTCATGATTCTGTTCTAATTTGCTTTATCTTGCACTGTGTTATGTTTTAACAATGCTCAGAATAAAACAGATTTGTTTTTATCATGAGTATATTAAGAAAAATTATGGCTTTGACTAATTATTTTTACATCTGGGTCTGTGTCACGTATGTGGCACTTTCTCCATGCTACACCTGCATCTAGCCAAGGACAGGAGTGTGGATATGGCACCGTGCCCATGGTGAGAGCTGCCCACAGATAGAGCATCTCTGCCTATTCTTGGGCATTTTCTTCCACTTTGCCTTTCTCTGAATTTTTGCTTTGCAGGATAAGTGGCCTGCTTTGCAGGCCATCATATACCCAGAAGAGGTAGTGTTTGCAGGCTGTGTGGATCTGTGGTGATGCAAACCTGCAGAATATCTTTTTTTAGAGTACCTTGTACTATTTCTATTTCAACATGTTCTGGCTGCTGGAAGATGCAGGTTGCAAACATGAGCTGTCAGGTCTTTGGCATTCAGTTTTGGATCATGGTAACTAACCAATTACATCTACATTTAGAACTCTCCTTTTTGTATTATTTCCCCTTTTCTTTCCTTTCTTCTTGTTTTATTTCCCCAAGTTGTGGTTTAAGCATTGCCATGGATCACAATGGTGTAATTGCTTCATCCCAAATCACTGGGATGATGCTATTGGGTTATCCAACAGAGCAGACTCTGGTTGGCTTGACTGTAATTTTGCCTTATTTAAGGAACAGTTCCTAAACAAAATACTGAGAGTAATTAGTATATAATTTTAACATTTTCCTAGTCTCAGAAAGTATTAAAACCCTTCCACAGCTCTGAAACTACCATAACTAGAATGACAGAGATCTCTTCACTCTTAGTGCAGGCTGAGATGAGCCGTACTTCCTGGAGTCTTTGCAGTGGTGGGGAAGGCACGTAGGTCCTTTTTTTGGGTCACTCTTTTGCTAAGGTGACAAGTAACCTTGCTCAGCCCACTGGCTGCTGCTGCCAGCACTGCTGGACGGGGGCCTGTTAGTTTGAGGAGGTGTCCTGCAGTAAACAGTAAGGGTGTGGCAACTTACATGGCAACTTATATTTTTATTGTTGCATTTCGAGATGAAGAGGAATATGGTTTCTGATATCAGGATAGGTGTTGCCACATATGCCACAGGTGGTTTGCTGGCTCACTGGGTTAGAAAGGAGGTAGGCTATCTTTCTTTCAAAAGATTTAGAAAAAAGAAAAGTAGGAGTATTTAAGAGATGAGCTGAATTCTGGAAGAAATCTTTAAGTAATTAAAAAATATATTTACTTATTTTGTATTTCTAGAAAATTACTTTCTCTTTTGATAGCAAGTCAGGGAACCCTTTCCAATTCTCATGATTGAGAAAATTTGATGTAATGCCTGATTTTTAAGATTTTTTGAAAAGATGTGCATTTCTGTATATGTCTGTATATCATATAAACATTTAAAACCTGTTTCAATGGCATGAAATAATATTTTGGTTAGTGATTCTTCCATACGAAAGTCTCCTGCTGAAGACAATAGAAATTCTGTGCACAGACCCACTGGGGGCTGGGCTGCAGTGGCCTCAAGGAAAAATCCTAAATTCTTTCAAGATTACGTGTTTTGACTATAATGTTTCAGTGTTGTCTTTGTAATTTAGTCATTCTTACAGTAAGCTAACAATGGGTTTTCTGCTTGGATCTCTATAATGATTTCTGCAAAGCTCAGTGAATTTGCTTTCCTATGTGGTTGTGTCCCATGTGGGGTTTTTAACTTTGCCCCAAGCTCTGCCTAAATGACTTCATTTAAATGCATTTCACATCAAAGTCATAGCAAACACAAATGTTTTCCTTGGTTTTTAATGACATTACAAAACTGGCAAAACATTTTTTAACCCAGGACCAGGGCTCCCCCACTTAAGAAGAGTTGCTACCAGTTACCTGGATTTGCAGAACCTGGTGGATTAAATAATATTGTTTATGGAGATGGAAGTGAGAAAAGATGGAGATTTGGGAGAAGACATTCATCTGGGGGAAAGCTTTAAGGCCTTCTTGAGGCACCTCCTGGTTTTCTAATCCCTTCTATCACAGAGGTCCTTTTGATGCACAGTAAATGAATGCTTATCAATTGAAATGGAAATCCATTATTTACCTTAGGGAGGCTTTGTATGGCTAGAGCTTCAGTTGGCTGCGTAGGACAGACAGCATCAGCTGGTGCTTGGAGGAGGGAGGGATGCTCTTTCTTCTCTGTCCATATCTAGGCAGGCATTGCTCTGGATAGGGAGTCACAGCAGGCGGTGGGGAAGTAGGTACCTACAATCAAACCAAGCTGGATTTTAAAATGTAGGGTAGTAGACTGTAGGAAAACTCTTGATCCTGGCTGATTTCTGTGCTGCCTTCTGTACTGCACAGGGAGCAGGTTGTGAATGGAGCATCAGGAATGCAGAGCATGTGGTCTGCGGTCCTTGCATGCTGACTCTTCCCAGCAAGAATAGAGGGGAAGCCTGGGGCTCACCTCTGCAATGCATTTCCTATGGCAGCTCCTCAAGCCTCAGTATGAACTGCTGCAGCCACAGCCCGTGGCAGAATGTTTTCCTATTTCCCTGCAATTCTTTCTAAAGGCATTATCTACTGAGCACAGTTAGTTTCTCTCAGTAGGAGCCAAAGGTTTTTGTGCGTGACTTCTGCAGTCTCCTGAGGATAGAAAACATGGAAAATATTTTCTGCTTTCTGCAGAGTTTCTTTCATTGTGCAATTGCTTTCCAGTTATCCTGCAGGTTGCTATCTGGGCAATCCCCCTCTGCCCTGTGGCACAGGGTTAGAGGATCGAGGATGTGTCCCCACTGTGATCCACCAGTGAGTGCCTTGCAGCCAGACTCATGGCTGTGCAGCCAGTGCAGGTGGATGCTGTGCTGCTGCAGAGCATGTGTGGGAGAACAGTAAGGCTGGGGACATGAGGGGAGGATGTCACCTGGTCATAGCAGGATTCGTGCCTGGTGTCAAAAGCTGTGCAGAGCTGGTGCAGGCTCATTTGAAAAAGACTTTCTATTTTTGCCTAACTTCAGTGTATGTTTTACTAAGTCACAGCAATTTTATGGTCTAAATTAAGTCATCTGCCCACTTGGAAAACACTCTAGTATTGGTTTTACAATATCCTCAGTTTTCTTAACTATGATTCTCCAGGGAAATCCCTGAGGAATCTCTGCAAGCCTAGTTGTGAAATCATGTGGGGTTTATTGATTTTCACAGGATACATCTCTGATTTCCCATTATGTGCAGTATAAAACATCTTCACTTACCTGTGCTGTCAGGGATGTTGGCCAGCAATGAGATAATACACACTTGTGGAAACAGATTTATTACTTAAAATTTTGAGGAGGTGACTGTATTCATTGCTATGATATAAAACAGCCCATATCAAAATGTTTAGGGCTGCTGTGCATTCTTTAGGATATGTATAGAAGTGAAGATCTGGGTTAGTGACTTTGTTCAGTAATTGCAGTATGGTTCATATTTAGCCAAGGTGAATCAAATCACCTGTAATGATGAAATAGGGACAGCACCATTTGTGACAGTTACAGCTTTAGTTTAGCAGGTTATTGTGCATGAAATTAGTTAGTAACTAATGGGTCTGTATGCAATGATATGCTAAGACAACATCTGGTTTATGTTTTTCTGCTTAGTGTTCTTGGCTGTATTGCAAAAAAAGATGCACCTTCTCTATGACAATCAGTTGGATTTTCAGCTGCCAAGTCACAGAGCAAACTCATTTCAGCCCTTATATTTCTGGCTGTGAATCAAAAGTAACTCAGCTGATTTCAAAGAAGCTATTTCATATATGTCTGCATATATATCTGATGGAAGGATTCATCCTATCATCCCATGTAAAGAGATCTGTCCATCTCCCCTTATATTGTATCATATGAACCAATCTTGGCAATGGAAGCTTTATCTGTTTCAATGCAGACTTAGGAAACGATGACTCCCATGATTTTTTTGCAGTTATCTTTCTCTCTGACTTTCCCTCAGGCATTCAAGTATTATCTTTCTAGAGGAGACTTCAGCAGCAGACATTAGGAATGAGGAAAGAGTTGCATGATATGAGTCATTAAATAGCAATAAAGACAAAAAGTGATAAACTAGAGCTGTCTCAGAACAGGAACCACCTATTGTGAATTTTCAGGATTTTTGTTTGCTATGCTAAATGTCGGCCTCTCTATCTAAATGAAAAGCTGAAAAATGGGCTGCTGAATGGGCATAGCACAGTTTTGCAATTAGTAAAAGCTTTGGTCATGTCACAGATGTGACTCAAATGTCCCTATCTTCTTATTCCTTCCATGTTTTCATTTCATTTGTCTTAGATTTCTTGCTTACCAAGATACGAATTACATTTTGGAGGGGTGTAAGAGCTGTGTTAGCAGCTTCTTTTTACTACCATCTTTAGCTCCTAAGGAGAAAAAAAGAACACTAAACCCCACTTAAGATCTGTCTGTTGCAGTGAATTATTTCTGTTGCTTCCAGAAGGCTGCAGCGTGGAGGGCAGAGTTGCATCCTCTGGGGGGGCTACTCAGAGACATTTGAGATGATGGCTGAGCTGTGTCCTGGAAGGGAAGAATATAGGTGGATTATTTGCAAATGAACTTGAGGGGCAGATTAGGCAGCAGTTTGACCGTGGCATCCTGTTTTGCCAAGCTGAGCTGCCCTATCTGTGGCAGATGTGGCAGATGTGGCACAGCCGTGTGCTGTGAGCATGGGGCATGCATGTGGCAGCTCTCTGAGCTGCCTCGGCAGTGAACAGTCCTTACTGTACATCAGCCCTCAGAATGTAAATATTTAAGGGGTCCTGTTGGGGAGTAAAACCCTTTCAAGAGCCTTCTGTTTATAATCATTCACAAAAGTCAATGTTTCCTATATAACAGAGAGCATGGGGTAGGTTCCTGTGCTTAAGCACTTCACTGAAGTCATATGAGAAGTGTAAGGAGTTGGTGAGCTCAGCTTGATGCTCCTCACTGAGCTTTTGACTACTTTGGCTCAGCTTTTTGTTCCCGTGGCAGGGAGCTCTGTGGGATTGTCCCAGCCCACCACTGGCCTCCTTCAGCTTGAGGAGGTTGGATGTCAGCCTCCCTGAAATGTGCTTGTGGCACATATCTCGGGTGTGCAGTTCCCATCTCAGGTGTGTAATTCATATTTCAGGTGTGTAGCTTACCTGCTCTCAGCAAATCATATCCCTTTTTTTCATATTCAAGTGCTGAATAACACAGAATGCATCTGCCTGCAGTTGTTCACTGGTTGGACCACATTTTTTATTAGAACACAGGGATTTCAAGGCATTTGGAATATACTGGTTTTGATAACTTTGAGGGCAAAACCAGATGATGGCTTTGTAGCTGATTTGATGGAAATGTTGGCATCCTTTAGGACCCTGCTAGCTCCTCCTCTGTGTAAGGATGATGTGGTTTCAGCACACTGTCACTGTTTGTTTGTCACCTTCTGGTTTAAGAAAACGATGCTACAAAGAACCTTCTGCATGCCAGAGCTGCTTTTCATGGCACCTCTTGTGATTAAATCATAGGAAACAGTGAGCTCACAGATTCTTTTACAAAAATCAGGTAGGATTTTTCTATTTTTTGTGATGACTTCACATTGTTCCTTTTCTTTTTTCCTCTTTTGAAAGAAAGATGTTTTTGGTACCACAGTACAGGCACAGTTGTGATGACCTTACTTTGTATCCCTGTGAATATTTCCAGCATCCCGAGCTCTGCTGAAGCAAGCAGTGCAAACACACCTTCCAGCAGGCCCTGAGCCTCTGAGGTTTGCCCACATGGGTACAAATCTCCCGTGCAACAACTTTTGGCTTTACAGGCAGTTTCTTGTTCCCAGAGACTGATGCCTGTGTATGAGTCATGTCCCAGCAGGAACCTTGCCCAGTGGTGTGGATTGATGCAGGATGAGTTTAATGTCTTGTTGAATTAAGAATGCATTGTCTTTTCCTGCCTTGTGTTATATTTGACAGTTGTTTCTGGTCTGATATCAAGTTATAATCAGATAGTATTTTTCCTCTCTTTAAACCAGTGTGGATGGGTTATTGAAGAACACTGAATACTAATTCGACTTAATTGGAATTTATTCAGATAGCCATGTAAAAGTGATTAAAGTTCTTAAATGCAGTGTGAGCCATTTACCCTTGAGAGAAAACAAGAGGCAAAAAAAAAAAAAAAAAAAGTTCTGGGAAGAGCTGGCTAGCAATTTGGAAAGCTTACAGTAAATAATAATAAAGGATGTTTGATATTTTTTGATATAATGAAATCTCATTTCAATAGTTACAGTTCTTCATGCAAGATAATCACTTCTGCTTTCCATTCCTATATACTGTACTATCCAGCAGGAAAAGGAACAGTGCAACTAACTCGATTCTGAGGAACTTTTTAAATTTAGGAGTGAATTTTTTCTTATTCTCTGAATGATGAAAGATATTAGTCATGCATAAACTAATTTTCTCCATCTTTTCCTAACCACCTGCTGCCGGTGTGGTGTTTATGCTGAATGTGAGTGCTGTTGCTGGCTGCTGTTGCAGTTGTAATAAAAACAAGTAGGAACACAAAAATCCCTGTTGCATCTCAGTGTCTGGGAGGTAGCTGAGTAAGAAGAAGTGGATATTTTCTGATGGTACAGGAAGTGCTTTGCCTTGAAACTGGCCAGGTCAGAGTGATGCAAATTCAGCACTGGCCTGGAGTTATGACATATTGTGAATAAATAAATAGTAGTTTATTCTCCTGTGATGGTAGTGTACAAGTGGTACAGATGCTCCCACCTTTATAAAGTTCTGTTTGCCTGCTCCACCCTAGTTTCTGATTCCTTCTTAATTTAGAATAGGCACATTTGTTTATGAAGAGAAACTTGATTATTTAGGTTTAAAATTAAATAAGTTTCACAGTGCTAAGGATTCAAAGTTATCCACTGGTAAGGATGGGCTGCAGGTCCCTCTCTGTGTGTTGTGCACAGGGGACATGCTTGTTACAGCTGGATTTTTTCTGAAGTGAGAGGTTCGGTTCGGTTTGTTGAGTTGGAGGCTCTCTGCCTCACTGAGGATGTGTTGACTGTCACCAGGGTTTCATGACCCCAGTTTATATGAGGAATAAAAATGTTCTTCATTGTGTTAGGCTGTCAGGTAAGTAAAGGCAGAATGACTGTTTCCACATCCAGTGTATCCCAAACTTTGACTCTGCCACATGACTTGACTGGTGTTAGGGAGGTGTCTGCTAACAGAAGAGTGTTTGTATTTGGCCACCGAGTGGCACTCCAGACCCAGCAATCTAAGAGGGGAAGGGTTTATTTCTGCCATCAGGGCTGAGGGCTCTAAAATACAATTATTTGCAGGCATGTAGACGCCATCAAATCAAATTGGACTGCTGAAGGTTAAATTACTATCTTCAGAAATGTTGTTATAATATCCATCTTGACATTTCATTATCCCAGTACAATATAAATATCAAATTTGATTAGCTGTCAAGCAGCAAGAAAAATAAACCAAAATATTCCCATCATTTTTACTCCAGAAAAATAGTAGGGGATATAATTAAAAACAGTGGGTTGCCAAAGGCAGATCAAAGTTTAAAAACATCCATTGAAAGTGGTATTTGGTTGGGTAGCTAGAATTTTTGCCCCCAGAAGGTGCCATTATGAAGAGTGTTGTTGTTGAAGGCAGGTGTTCAAGCTGCTGCATCCATTGCTGGATATAATGTAGTTTGATTTGGGCCGTGGTAGCTTTTTCATCCAGCTTTAGTGATGCTTCCAAGATTAATTTCAAGACTGAGATTTTCACTGTGTTTACAGGACCAAAAGCTCCCAGTAGTTTGACTAAGATTTGTTTTTTAATCATGCAGAATTCAAATGAAACATCATGTTGACCTTCTTGGCAAAACCATTTATGGACAACTGGCTGTACCCATATTTCTAAATTAAGATACTATAGGTCAAGCAAACCTTTGATGTGAATCAAATTTGAGTCACCCTAAATTTGAATATGGTGCTTTGTACTGGAATTTAAGCAGTGCAATATTTAAAACATTATTCAGTGTCATAACAAGTCATCCATCATACTCTGTGGCTCTAGAACTGTTTATAACAATTTTTATTACTGTGAACAGTTTCTAGTTCATGCTATAATTACTATTCAAACTATGTGACATCAACCTAATTCTCTCTTGTGAGATTAATGGGTAATTCCAGCCTACTGTTTTGCATATGTGACTGTGAAGGCAGCTGTTGGAACTGTAGCAATATTTCTGAATAAATGCACTTGATAGAGTTCTAGTTCCTAGTGAAGATAAGATATCTCTGCATCTAAGAAAGAATTACAATTCCCTCTGGAGCTGTGTGTGTCACAGAGCATTGTTAAATTTAACAACTGTGTTTGAAAAAGTGGGAAAAGTTGGTCCCATGCACTGCTGATTGTTTCCTTGTTTCACATGGTCTCTGGTAGTGATCACACAGCCCCAGGAAGGACAAGTGACTGTGGCTTCAGTGACATTGTGTGGCTACAGATTGGCATTGGGCACAGACATCATCCAGCTTTCTCTAAACAGTCTTTTAAATGTCACCTTCCTGTGATGGGAGGCCACGTCAGACCAGGACTGAAATTTCAGTTTCAGCTTTCTTACTTTTGTTGGTGGCTTTTTTTTTGCCTGCAAATGTCAGTTGTATTTTCTGTTGACTCGATATTTTCAGGAATCTTTGATTCTTTTAAAGTTATGTTAAGTGCTCTGGTGATGGTAGGCACTTTCTCTGACTTCTTGGGATTTCCAGATATTGTTGTTTGCTGTCTTAGTATACGTCTTTTTCCTTTTTTTCACCTCCTCTGTCATCTTAGAGTGATCTCATGCCTTGCACAATAACTTCTCTGAACTTAACTCACTAATCTAGCTTGCCCAATCAAGTGTGTCATGTCTTTGTGACCATAAGCTTTCTTTTCCAAGGAGCTTGATCATGCTGGAAGACTTTATGAGCCAGCAGAATGAATTTTGATCTCCTTCAATTTTGGTGCAATTACATCTATTACAATGGTGCCTAAGCCACATTAGGGCAAAGCAGAGTATTTATCTTGGCTTTTGGTTCTTACTCACACTGTGGCACAACTTTGCTTTCATCTCTTTTGGGAGATGTTGTAGTAGTACCTCCACATTTCCCCACGTGACCTCAATGTATACTGTGCTCTGCATAAACGTGGTGTATCAGTGTCTAGTGCTATGTGCTAAACACTGATTTCCTCACTGAAAACACAGTTTATAAAGCCTTTTTTAGTTTTTTGTCAGGAATCTGTGAGCTTTCCAGATTTCCATTTCAGTCAGAGACATTTGATATGAGTGACCATGGACTGTGCTGCTGAAGACAGAGGTGAGGGAGTAAACATCTAAAAGGCTTCATCATTTAAAACCAGGGATTGCTTCAAATGACAGACATCAGTGCCCAGGAGACTGTGCTGGCCAGTGCTATATTTCTGCTTCCTGTGCTCTGTGCCAGAGGTTAAAATCGTGTTTGTTTCTTCCACATCACAAATGCTGGTGACCAAGTGCAGAGCGGGTCAAACTTGAAACAACCTTCCTGTTAGGCAGTGGCTAGGAATAACCTGGGGCAGGATGAATTCCTTAGATACACGTCCATATAATTATTTGGTATTTGAGTCATGAACCAGAGCTCAGGCTTTGCAGTTGCTTCAAGTCATTTTACCGGCTGGCTTATCTTGGTATGACAGATCTAACAAGACCATCACAGGACTCAAAGTTTTTGGACAGGTATTACTACTGCTGTTGCTGAGAAGAGTTTTTGTTTCCCTCTGTCATTTGCTAGCATGAATGTGTGTTTTACCTCATGAGAGTTACCAGGACCAGCCCCCAGCTCTGGCCTTGGTTTTCTTCTGACCAGCTGTTACGCTGTCTATTGTTCAAGGGTGTCAGAATTCTGTTCTCCTTTAAGCTGTTGCTGTTTTGCATGAAGTCACTCAGAGGGAGCAGGGAAGACCAGTGCTGTGCTCTGCTGCCAAAGCGCCCAGTAAATTTACATGGGCTGACACGGAGCACTGGGAACCCCAAGATCAGTTCTGGTCTGTGATCTTGCTGAATTCCCGTTCTCTGTTGCTTTGCTGTTAAAGAGTTGGACACCAGTCTGTCTTTCTTAGTTAAAAAAACCCCACCACAAACCTCACTATTTTCTTAATAACTTCAAGCTGATCATCTATTGGAAAACAGAAGAGCTATAGCTCCTTTCAACTGGGAATTCACTGTGATTTCAGAATATGAAGTGTTAGGTGATTTGACAGTGCTGTGCACATGATAATGTCCTTCAGGAGTGATTAGGGCTTTGTTCATCTGAGAATCATCTGCTGAGAAGTGCATATGTAAGTGGAAGAAACTGTGATTCCAAGAGTTTGCATTCCTTATCAGGTTAGGAAGTGAAAAAGGAGAATGACTGTACGTGTACCTAAGTCAAGGTGTTTGGATGTTAGGAAAGCTGCTCCATGGGTCTTTAGCCTTTTACGTGGAAGGATTTGTGTTAGTCTTTTGTTGATTCTTTCAGAATTTTTCCAGGCTTTAGATGATTGTGCCATTTGGCAAAGTCTGGAGCTCTATCTCCTTTTCTACACTTGCTGAACACTCTTGGAAAAATTTCTCTTCCATTCTTTTACAGTGTGTGCTTACTTAATTTTCCTTTCAGAAAAAAAGTAGGTGCCTGAAGGTGGCAGCTTAGTCGCTGGAAATGGAGAGAAATGTAAGCAAGATGAAGCCTGCTCTTGCCATTGCATCCTTGATTTAATTAGATTTTGGTTATACCTGACACAGTGTTGTGTAAGAGTTTTAAGTGTTAGCTGGAAAGTGTGAAGGACGTTATGTCTCCTTTGCCTAAAGCATAAAAGGAAAAAAAGGTTTTCATTTTAACAAGAAACTCCAGAGCAGTTTGGACTCTACATCAAAGAGCAATATTTGGTTTCATGATGTCTTCCAGACAGTTCTTAATGCAAGTCCAAACCCAATCTATAAGTAGTAGCCAAAGTGATTTTTGCCTTCTCTAAAGTTCGCTCTAGCTAAACCTAGCTGTGCTAGTTATGTATTTTTCCAAAGGGCAACAGCCTGATATAATGGAGAGTAGATTTTGCTTTGGCCTGTGGTACCATGCCGTCATCCTCTTGGACCTCCTCCAAGAGAGCACAGGTGGCAGTTCTGCTGGGATCTCACAGCTTCTCTATTTTTATTAGCCGTTCTGGCTGGTATCCTCTACTGTATGACCCACCCTTGAGATGCACTTTTTGGATCACTCCATGGAATTTCTTCTGTTCACCTTCTAAAATTTCATCCCAGTATCTTAAATTAAAAATGTCTGAGTAAACCTTACAGTGCTCGTTTTAGTCATTGGTTCATGATCACATGAACTACATTTGACTGATGTAAGGAGCACAGGAGTATCTTTATGGACTATCCAGGGGCATCCACACACTTCCCTGTGACAGGTGTGCTCTGGTTTGCCATCCATCCTCAAAACAGCTGCATATCTCCCAAGAGCTTTCTCCAGGTCCTGTTGTGGCTCTTTATCTGTTCCACACATTTCCAGTCTTCCCTAGATAAAGTTGTAGTTTCTGTGGGTTCCACACTCTGCCTGGGCTATGTCTCAAGCACGCGCTGCTCCCACCTCCTTCCATCAGCTGGCCAGTGCAGGCAGTGCTGGAGGGATGAGACAGGGCACTTGTCCATTGCCAGGTTTGCACTTTTCTGGGAGCAAAGGATGGAAGCAGAGCAAATGGCAGGCAGGAAAGAAAGCAGATGCAAGAAGGTAGTGGAGTTATATTCCTTCGTATGTGCCTGTCTTCTGTATTTGCTTATTCTTGAGTGTTTATGTAGCCAAAGCCTGCTCTGCCAAGAGTCTGGGTGTGGAGGTGGTGCAAGGCCACTGCTCCCCCTGTCCCTCGCCGTGCTGGGAGACACCTCTCTAATGTCACTGTGCTGTGAATGAGGCAGTGTCCCAAGTGCTGCAATCATTGGAAAGCTGTGTCTCTTTTTGCAGGAATAGCACTCTGAGTGTGGCTGCTGGAGCCCAATTTCTGTTCTGTTAATTGCACTTCTCCCTCATAAATTGCCCTTGCAGTTTCCCTCAGTAATGCTATTCATCACCTCCTCTTTTAAACTCTGAATTTGGCGTATACAGGGCCGTGTAGGCAGCTGCTGGTTATATTTTAATGGTACAGCTTGCTAAATGCTTCTTTAAGAAGAAAAGTGTTATAAATAATTCAATAGAGTTATTTTGCAGTACATATATATGTCTGTCATAGCCTGTTAGAATAGCATAGTGTCACTTTAAGGATGCAGATAGGAAGCTGTCTGTTTGCACTGCTGAACAATTTGGGACTGTAGGAACCTAAGGCTGTGATAGGCATTACGATATGATGCATTAATGCCATTTCTGGGTGTTACGAGTTCATCCCCAGAGGGGCTGTGCTGCAGTCGCACGATCTTGCTGCCATGGGAGGGAGGGGCTGCCTTGTTTTTGCTGTAGTTGATTTTAATGTGGAGATTTTTATAATCTCTCTAGTGCTTTTGCGAGAAAGGGAGAGGCAGTTGTTTTTTAACTACTTCTAAAAAATTAAATATCTGACCTGGCTAATGACAAAACATGAAGAAAAATTACATCTATATTGTCTGCCACAGTAATTGGTTTTTCAGCAGGGGTCTAACCTTTATTTCAGCTTTTTCTCCTTGAAAAACAAAAGGTAAACAAAATCCTACAAAGAAACATCACGTACTGGCTGCTATTGCCTGGAGTAAGAAACAGTGCAGGGTTTTGGTTTTTTTTTTGTCGCTGTGGGTTTTGTCCCTCCCATGAATTTGTTGTAGATGCACTATGCTTTTTTGTAAATAAGATTTCTTCCCAGGAATAGCTAGGTTGGTCTCTTCAGATTTGATTTTTGCATACATGGCTTGAACTTTAATGCTGTTTGTGGGTTTGCACTGTAATTAAAGAATCTTCTGCTTGGTTTTGGCCCAACAAGAGATACCAATTTGTTTTGGTGAGGAGGCAGCAGAGGAAAAGAGTGGAAGGCTAGAGGCAGATAATAGGAAACAAATAATATAGTGTGTGCTTGTAATGTAAATATCTGTATTTTCAGCAAAAAGTAAATTCTTTCTTACCCAAAATGCTGTCTGCTTTCTATTGTGCTGTCATATTTAAGCTCATGCATAACTAACCTAAAATATATGTTATTTTCTATTTAAAACCATTTAACCAAAATAATAACAGCTTTGGTAGGAAATGAGAGTGTTAGGAGAGGCTTAGGAGAGGCTCTAATCCTTGCGTAAAAGTACAGCCATGTCTCATATCAGTGCTGGATCAGGCTCCCTGGGAACAGGAGCACTTTGCTTCTGCTTGCTTTGGGCTACTGGGGAAAGCTACAGAACTTTACAGGATGAGTGATTCTTTATTTGTTAATGCACACACTAATTTCTCTTGCCAAATTTCTGTCTGCATTTTTAGATACTGAGAGAATGGTCAGCTTTTCTTAAAATGCTTGACACGCGTTGCTGTCCATGCTCTTTTGAAAATCTCTCTGTCAATATGTCAAAGCAAAGGGGGAGAGCACTCAAAACCCATGGGCTTTCTTGAAATGCCTGGAAATATTTGGTTCCTGGCCTCTGGGGAAGGGAAACCTTCCTCTGTGAGCAGTTATTCCTGTCTTGGCCACTGCTTTGTCAGTTTGGACATTCGTTCTTTATTCTTCTTCTTTATTCTTCCTTTCTGTCTGATCCTGGAACGTGCTGGAGAAAGTATTATGCACTAGTTGTACTCTTAGTTTGAAATGATCAAGGACTATTAAGCTCTTAAAAGATTTGCTTATTCTATTAAATAATTTAAAAAACTATATTGAAAATTGTAACTCTAGGCTGATGATAAATGGGACTGAGATTTTGCTTTTACAGAGCTGTGAAACACCTTGTTAATGGAAAATATTGGAGTAATTGTTTATATAGAAAATAATCATAAGGGTTCTGAGATTTTTACCATCCATTTATTGCAGTCATAGCCATATGTTGATTTTTGAGTGGTGAGACCTCCTTGAGCTTATTTTGCTACAGAATGGCCTGTGCTTCATATGATGCCTTTTGCTTCAAGAGAATGTCATAGGCATCCTGTAATGTTAATTTCTTTAGGAAGTTGTATTCTGTTGTCATGCTGAAGAGCCATTTCAGAGTCAGTGTTGCTTTATCCAGGGCTGGCCCTCTGTCCCTGGTTAGGCCCAGCAGCAGCTGGGTAAAGGTCTCCGAGTGTCAGTGGCAAAGTCCCTGGTGGGCTGTCCATTCCCTATGGCTTGGCCATGGCCCAGTGACTGCCAGACTGCAAACTGGAAGGTAAAAAATAGAATTATGATGTTTTTAGCTGCTGGTATTCATTACTGCATAAAGATGGCAACTGTGAAGAAAAACAGCGAAGGATTTCTTTATTTTCGTAAGAAGTTTCTTTTTTCCTTAGAGCTCTAAAATTTTCACCGGTTTGTCCTTTATCAAAAAGATCAACAGCAGGGCTACTTGCTATAGATTTTGTCTTTGCAAAGTCAACTTCAGGGCCAGTGGAATCTATGAAAATTAATTCTCTGCCCTTTGTAAAAGCCACGACCTCTGCAATACAGAGAGATGAACTGTGGATATGAAGGGAGCTTCTAGGAGCTTGCTGTAAAACTGGTGTGAATAGTGATCAGTCTGACCTGCAACCATCTGAATGGTACTGGGGGCAAGCTGCTGTAATAGATGACATAAATTGCAGCAGTGATAAGTAGAGCTGTCCCCAGAGAGGAGGACCTTCGTCCCCATCCCCTTCTTTCCTCCAGACAGTCCTTCACTTTGGAGTGCTGCTTTCCAGGCTCTCCCATCCTAGGTTTTGTGTTTCCTTTCATCTTGGCTGAAATTAGCACTATAGAAATCTCCATGTCTTGGTTTTTGCTGCAGGTGGTTAAGGGCTGTATTTCTGGCTGCTTTGTAGGCTTGTCACCTTAGAGGTGAAATACAGCCAAGAGAATAGGTTGGAGGCAGTGTAGCTTTTCTGGGAGAGGCGCTTGCGTGGTACTGTGATTAAATTAATCAGAAAAGGAAGGAGGTTCCCTCTGTGACATGGTGAAAAGCCTCCTGATGCAGAGAGAAATTTGCAGGAGATGAGCATCTCTGGAGCCCAGAGAGCCTGATGAATACCCAATTCACTCACAGGGCTTAAGGATCACTTTCAGGTCCTTTTGTGCTGGTTGGAAAAACATTATCTAAATGCAAAGTGACTATATTGAAGACACAGACAAGCACTAAATCCATTGTGAAAACAGGACCTTGGAGGCACTGTGAACCATGGCCTTGGAAATGAATTAAAAACTGAATGGCACTATTGTCTTCCATCATTATAGTCTTTGGGACATATTTATTCCTTTAAAGTTTTCTGTTTAGTCTGCTAACATACTGTTGTATTTTTGAATGGGAAATTTCTGGTTTAATTGTAATACAGTGTCATAAACCTTAGAGGCAGTGAGGTTGTATTCTTTCTGGTCTGGGTAGAGCCTGTGTTGCTGTGGCCTGGATCCAGGATTTGATAACATAAACAAATGATAAATCAGGCATATTTATCTAAGGACTCATTTGGCAATAAAAAGAGTTGTTTAACTATATTTTCTTCTTCATAATGTGTTTAGTGGTTTTTAGTAAGTTGAAATACGCAAGATCTGTTTTTCATTGCTGCAGTGTAAGCACTCCATCCCAGTGTAGGCACTGTATTTCTTCTTCTCCAGCCTTCAAATAAGACTTTTCCTGGAGATGCTGAAACTTGTGAGAGCTGGAAAAATCTCAAAGAGTTTTGTTATGTCATGGAACTCATTTAACATAATGATCATGAAGGAGATGTAAAAGTAATGACAGAGTATTTTAATTGGAGACTTTGCGGGATGTGAGTACAATTACATTTGTATGGGGTTGATATTTCTGTGTTCCCCTGTATTCCTCAGGGAATGTGTTTCATTTGCAGTGTGTGAATGATAGGAGAAGGACTGCTATTTCTGGGAGTCTCTGTGGTTTGTTTTGTAATTTTTTCTCTTTTTTTCAATGGTACTGGTCTTATAGAACTTGGGGGAGGAAGAATTGAAATAATTTTATGAGCATTACTTCTGTTCTTCCTGCAATGTAGACCTGATACTTCCTTTGATATACAATCCAAATTTGTTGTCATCTTCAGTGGTTCCCAAAGTTGGCTCCTTTCCCTTTTGTTCTTAATTTCAGGTGTTGTCAAGTTGTGCCAGGAATCAAGTGCAGTTGAGATTTTTGGTCTCCAGAACTGAATGTCTTAGTAACAGAGGTTTTGTTCAATTTTATTACTTGGCATCTTCTTTTGAAGGGAAGAACTAAAGGAGAAACACAAGGATCTCCTGGGGAATGCACAAAGAAGAGAACCTTGAGGACAGATCTCTTACCCATAAAAGATAGTGAAAAACATGCGTTCTGCATGGCTTTCTGGGAATGCTTCAGTGCCCAAAGTCTTGGAGAGTATGTAAAATACACATGCCTCAATGGAAAAGGTGGCTGAAGCAGTAACTGTTCTTGTACTCCCTCTTTGCATGCTCCATGAGGTACAAAAGTTTTTGTAGGACTGGTGCCAAAGTGAGTTTTCTGTGGGTTGGAAAGGAAGGGGAGCAAAGTAAAAGCAAACAGTCTGCTCCCCTCTGTGTCCATGGGTTCCTTCCCTCTACTATGAGACAACAGCTGTGAGGAGCCCAGGACTAAAAAGCTTTCTGAAACATGATGAGGTGCTTAATCAGATTTCCATGTTCAGTTTCAACCTCTTGTGAATAAAGAATGTGTATGTGTGTACTTTGAACATAAACATCAAGGTAGGTGTCTGTTTGCAGGGAGATTGTGCTCATGCAAATTTATGCCACATTCTCCTGGCAGAAGGGATGTTCTCGGTGAGAAGGTTTTGAGGTAGCAGAGGAAAGGTTTTGGAAGGATTTTGTGTGAAGGAAACTTCAAGAAATTGCAATAGTGGCTGCAGAGTGGGTTCGTTTTCTCACCTTTCTGGCTGCCTCCACCTCTCTCCTTGCCTGTGAAGACTCCTGAAGACAATGGGAAGTCAACTGGCTTATTCAAGTATTAATTTCAACCCAGTGGTAACTGAGTACAGAGAGAGGCAGTTACATGAGGCAATGAAAGGAGACAAAGGAGGAAAGTGATCTAAATAGCAACATAAAGAAAATATTTGCGAATAAAAGTAGTCATCGACTTGTATGATAGGGTGTCCAGCAGCCCTGCTGAGGCTGTGTGTGATGGATGTATTTGTTCATTCCGTTATGTCTTGCACAACAACATTTTTAAATTGCTGCTAGAATGAAATTGATTTCTTGAGTTTTAAATAGTGCAGTGTAAATCTTCCACTCACACCAGGACGGAAGAGTCTCTGACTGCAAGCTCACTGCAGTTTGCCAGTTCCACTTGATTTCATTTCAGATTCATCCCCGCAAGCCAAACCACAAAAAGAGCTTCCTGTCCAGTGGAGAATGAAATGCAAGAGGCGATCCTTTTGTTGCTAGTGGGAGGCTGCAGGGAGCAGAGCTGGCTCTTGCTGAGGTTGTGTTTGGGCTTGGTTAACTATTTTGCCAGCGTGGCAGAGACTCCTGGTCACTGGATATAAGTTAGGTGCTCTTAGGTCTAACTGAAGGCAGTACTTTAATACCTGGGGTAGCTTATAAAGAGACTTGCTGAGCAGCAGCCTGATGTAATGAAAGGTGAAAAGCTTGGATGGTTGTGTTTCTCAGGATTGTCTTCCAGAAGGAGAGTTTGGCTCGCTGCTTTATTTACCCCACACTGGGTAAATAAATACTGTTTGGCCTGTGGACTCAGTGAGCTTTTTCTTGTTGGCTTTTTTTCCTCTCAGAGCTTATAAATTAAGCCATCAAGGGTAAATTTTTCTCTTCCAGTACATTTATTTACTAAATCTTAAACTTGCCAAATGTTGATGTGTTTTCCCATGTCTTCCTCGAGCAGTGTGGAGTAGTGTTGGTGATGGGCTGATCACATAGGGTAAGGAGGGTTCCACTCCTGTGGGCATTCTGCAGAGGTTTTTGTATTCTGCTCCCCTCCCCAGCTGCCATCAGAGGGAGGCCTGGCAGAGCTCTGCTCTGGGAGGATGAGACGTTTATTTGGCCATGAAGACGGGCTCTGAGATGCCTGTGTGCCTTTGGGTGTTTTACTCAGAGCTGGGACAGGATCTCAGAGATGTGCCCTGCACTTTGATGCCAATCATTTGCAGTTCCTGGAGTGTTTGTCCTGCATAGTGTTTGAGAAGTGAGAAGTTCTTAATGGGTGAGCTCTGCCCTCAGAAGAGCCCCATTCCCGAGATGCTGCCCTGGACTGGGTGTTGGGACACACACTCTGGATCACAGTAACTCACCTGTTCTGCCAGCTGCCATTTTAAAGGGCTTTCCTAGGCAACCTCAGAAGCAGCAGCACTGAAATTGGTATTATGTTTTTATTTCTACTGGGGAAGAGCAAGAAAAGGTATTTTCATAGTGCCCCAGCTCTTCCTTCTCCTTGGTGTGCTACAGCTATTGAGAAGGATGGAGGCTGTAAAACCTGAAAGAGCAATGATGGACTAAAAATGAGAGCTCTTGTATCCTTCAAAGACATTTAGTTGGGGAATTATATCCAAAGTGACTATTCTGTGCTATTACTTTATGCCTTAGTTGTGTGGTGACCCCTTCCTGGGGGGCATCTAAGGCAGGATCTGCTGCATGGTCACAGCTGAGAAACACATGGGAAAGTAAAAGCACCTGCAAAGGGCTGCTGTGAGTGTGGCTGTGGGGACAGATGGACAACTGGAGCAGCTGCTGCCCAGCAGTCGTTTTTCCTTAGGAGTTCTGAAGATGTAAAGAGTCAAATGCATTTCTTGCTGGGCTTGTTTATTATTTTTGGTTTCAAGGGGGAATTGTAGCATTGTCGTAAGACTTAAGTTCAGCCTTGGTCCCACAAAAGGATTCAGGTGCTGTTGACTTAACTGCTGAAGAGATGCTGATGCTTCTAGCTTTTTCTGGAGCTAGCCTTTGATTCCTTGGAATAAATCAGACATTAACTACTGATGTATTTTCTTTCCCCTCCTAATCCAGTGGGCAGCCCTCAGAGTTGATGGTTATTTTCCATTAAATAGTTGCCTAGCTCTGTCTGTTCTCCCTCTGAATTTTGTCTCAAAAATAAAAGTTCTTCACATATTTCTGTAAGCCGCACTACTGCATTTACTGTGTATTTCTTTGTGCTGAGGAGCCCTGCCGTTCCCACAAAAACCCTTGTGTTCGTGCTGCAAGGCTTTGGCTGGACACAGGCAGTGTGGGTGAGGAAGCAGTGACAAGCAGAGGGAAACTGTGCAGCCTTTTTACTTGACTGAGTTATTTTTTTGGGTCTTAAGCAAATGTTGTTTGAATGCAGTTCGTGGTATTTGCTCAGTGATCCAGTGGAATGTCTGGGATATTTTTGTTTTTCCTTCAGAGCCAAAAAGCAGCTTTTGGCTCTAAATCCTGAGCTGCCAGCCTGAGGCTGAGTCACTGTGCTTTAGGGTGAGGAGAGCTGAGCTGGTGTGGTGAGACGAGTACCCTGCCCAGCACAGAGTGCTCCCGCTGTGCCTGGAGCTGGATGTGTTAATTAAAGATGTTGAAAATGACTCTACAGCTAAATCTCTTTTAGTGACATAAAAGCTGTGCCAGGACTTACCAAGCTGTTGGGCAGCATGCTGCAGGCCTGTCCCACTTGTATCCCAGCTCCACTGAGGATAAAAGAAAAGCTAGTTTCAGCCATCAAATCTGTGACTCTTTGGCGAGCCCTGATTCTCCCCAGCCACTCAGCTTGGAGGTGCCACTGGGGGCACACTGTCATTGCAGTGGAGTTGAGCACAGGTTTCCTGAGTAGCAACTTCTTGCAGAGGTTTCCAGATCTTGTAATGATGTGGAGATGAAGCTTGCTGTGTCCTGGCCTCGACAATATGTGCCTGGAGTCTAGGTGAAGCTTGAACTTTCTCATCCTGCATCTGTTTTGTGCTGCAAACCCAGGAAGCATCTCCATGTATGTGTTTTTGCAGCAATTTTAAACAAGACATGCATATGTCCTCCTAAACCTGTTTTTGGCTGCTGTTCTTCCAATCTCCTCTGTATTCTTTGAAACTTCTGTGAGTTTACCTGATCTTTAGTCTGGTGGTTCTTGCTGGGCTGGGACGAACTGACAAGCTTCAGCCATTGGAACAGGTTTTCCAGGGAGGTGGGGGAGTCGCCATCCCTGGAGGTGTTTAAGGGTTGTCTGGATCTGGTGCTGGGTGATGTGGTTCAGTGGTGTAGGGGTTGCAGTGGTGGTGCTGAGTGGATTGTTGGACTGTATGATTTTAAAGGTCTCTTCCAACCCTTATGTTTCCATGATTCTGTGATGGTTTACTTGCTGACTAGAATGTCTGTACCTGTGCATCTTAACACAGACCCTTACAGTCACTTTCTTCATTGCCACGTATCCTGAAGGTGCCACAGGAGGAGTTCTGTTTTCAGGAAGAAAATGTCTCATTACCTCTGTTTACCTCACATTTAAGTGAGGCAAACTGTCCTGATCAAACATAATCAGTTGCAACTAGACCACATTTGAGGCTAAAGGAATGTTTCTTTTAAAACACTGGTCAACAAAAGAGACAGTCATCCACTACTAAGGTTTGCACAAGATTCAAGATCCTCTAGGGCATCCTCTGGCGACTGCAAATATGCAGAGTAAATACCTGCTGGCTCAAGGTCAGTGCTCTATTTTAAATTTTTTTTTCATTTTCTATGTTGATTTTGCTGACAAAGATCCTCCTTATCTGGTATGGAAGAAATACTTATATTACATAAATAAACAAGGAGTTAATTTTACATATGGTCTTTTAATCATGGTCTTGAATAGTGAGAGAGATGAGAGTCCTGTGAGGTATGTGTTCCTGTGCCAAGAGAGCATCTGTCCTCCTGTAATGCAGTAATTATGAGTCTTTACAGCTTGGATCTGCTTTCTTGGAGCACTGATAGTCTATGGACTGGGGATAGGGAGCAGAAGGAGAAAAAGTCATTTGACTGCCTAACTTCAGGTGCCCGAGTGAGGCTTGTGAGATAGGAGCGGTATGGGTCTATGATCCACTGGGGAGTCGGATCTGAGGTCAGATCGACACATGCAGGAGCTGAGCTGCTCTTTATCTGCTATGAATTGCAAGTGAAAAATGTGAGATCAATGATGAAAGAGTATGAAAAGGAAAAACCCCTTATTACTTCTGACAAATCATACTGTGCTAGAAGTGTAAATGTCTATGGCAGCTGCTCTACTGGTCTTTTCAAAGTTGGTAAGCTCTTAAACATAGTTATTAAAAGACAGTTTCACTATACATTATTGAATTGAAGGGGCTGAAAACAACAATGTCAAAATACTCAGATATCTCTGTGTTTCCAGGAGAGTGCATGAAAAATGACATCAATTATTCTTCATGTCCTTTGACATGAGACGTCTCTATGTGTCACATGGGTGTAGCTGCATTACAAAATGGCAAAGGAACAGCATTTTTCAGTTGAGGACAGTTTTGCCAGATACTGACACTGGTGTTGGCGAATCTCTAGGGTGAAATAAGGAGCTCTTCAGAACATCTTGGCTTTTACAAAAGGTTTGGATGCTTGCAAGCATAGAGGTGCTGAAGCCTCAAGAGTATTTTATGTCATGCTTGGTGACAGTGGCTTGCCGGAGGATGAAATTTGCCATAGAAAGGCTGGAAAGAATGTGGATAATTTTTAACATGCACAAGAAATTTTTGTGAGGTGTGTATGTATCTTCCAGAAATTTGTGGAACAGATGGAACACACAAACCAAAGGACTAAAAGGGCCATAAAGAAATATACTCTTATCCCTGGTAGAAGTTATGATAGGAAATGCCTTCACTGCCTAAGGTTAACACAGTGGCATTAAGCTGATTAAGCTAATATTTTAAGTATTCTCACTTAAAATACAGTGTCCAAAACAAGTAAAGGTTGCAACAGCTTGATCATAATTTACTTGTTACAACCAACCTGTAGCTACTCTGCCTTGCACTGAGTCTAGAATCATAGAATCATTAAGATTGGAAAAAACTTCCAAGATCATCAAATCCAACCTTTGACCAAACACCACCTTGTCAACTAAACCATAGCATTTTGTGCCATGACCAGTTGTTTCTTGAAAACTTCCAGGGATGGTGACTCTGCCACTTCCCCGGGCAGCTTGTTTCAGTGCTTAACAACCCCAGAGGGGAGGGAATAAAGGTCCTGGCCTCACTATGTATAGGGTGACACTTGCTATAGGACATACCACACTTGCACAAATAAGTAATTTTCCTGGACTGATGTTTGCTGCCAAGTGACTTCCAGAGTTTCAGGGAAAGAAAAAGCATTATTCAGTCCTGGTGAACTTCTGCTGGTGGTCAGAGTTGTATTATCACAAATGTGGCTTTCAGCCTGCACTGTGGCTTTGCTTGTCTTTGTCAGTGATCACTCTCTGGACAGTAAAGCTGTGGAGTTGATGCTGTTCAGGCACTTCAATGTGTTTTTGTACCTGCAATGATAACCGTACCAACATCACTACTGCTGCTACTACTGATGTCTTTCTGTGCCCTTCACATCTCGTTCTTACGATTATTAAAGATCAAATTCTGGGTTTTTTGGGGTCTTTTTTATAATACCTGCTGCTTCACACTGATGAGATATCAATGATTTAAATGGGAAAGACCACCAGTGGGATTTTTTACCTCAAAATAGCTTTCTTTTCCATCTGATAATGAAAGGAATTATCTGTTCTTTGACCTTTGGTTGGCAGACTTGGAAATTGAAAAGGAAGATGATTATACTGTACTAGCTTCACTGTAATGATGTGGTCAGTGATTTCTGAGCATTTAAGCAAAGGTGGGTATGCTGTGAGATGTGTCGAGGCAGGAGCCAAAATGCAGAGAGCACTGCTTTTGGAATAGCCTTGAAACTCCGAGCTCAGGGAGAAGTACCATTCTGTGGGTCAGAGAGTGGAGGTGTCTCACCAGCCCCTGTATCCCTGTTGTGTTTTGGCAGGGGACCATGCTGTGATGCAGTGTTAGACATCTGTCTTCACCAAGAGCTTCAGTGATGCTACGCTTGTCAAATGCTTGTATCTCAACTAGGAAAAAAAAAATTGATTTTAAAACCCAAAAAAGTAACAGCACTAGTAGGTGTAGATATTTCTATATAAGACACAGTGCAGGAGAAACTTTAAAGTTGAGGCTTTGTTTATTCTTTCCTGTGAGCTCCTTGTTGTAATGTCTAAGCACCTTATAAATATTTATGGATGTGTCCTCAAAGGAAAATGAGATTTATATAATGGAGATTCAAAGTGATGTTAAAAGAAGCAACTTTCTGAAGGTTCCTGCACAGTTGTACCGTGACAGAACTGGGACAGTAAATCAGACCAGTACATCCCATTTTGATAAACAAACCAGAATTCCATCCTCATTATTAGTTACTTTTGCATTGGCTCCTTACAGAGTAATTCACTGCTTTTTTTTTCTTAAAATACAACTACTTTATTTTAGGGAAGTCCATTATTTTTTGTAGCTTCACTCTTAAGCAGGCCACACACACAGATTGATGGCCAGCAGGGGATTGCAGTTAGCTGCTGCAGAGGAACAGAGGAGAACATTAAATTCAATTTATGCTGCTGTGTGCCAGCTTACTCTGATCTTGCTCCTTGGCTGCTGGAGGTGTCCAAGCATCACTTGGGAGTTGCCCATGCTCAGAAGCTGATGCTGTGTGCTGGGGTGAATTTACAGCACAGAGCTCAGCAACACTGACTCCCTGGGATGGAGTTGCCTTTGCTTTCCTCCCCTCTCCCTATCCTCGTGCTGCTGCTCAGCACAGCTCATGAGCTGGCAGCAGCTTCCTCTTTAGGACAAGCCAGTAGTGAAACAATTCCCTGCATCCCCTCTTGTGCGCTCATGAGAAGTGCTGATTTCTGCGGTCTCCAGGTGACACTGGGCTTCTCCAAACAGGAGCTGGGGGGACAAAATATTGCTGTGGTGGCAGCTCTCTCCTGCAGCCAGGGATTCAAAACTGTATTTGGGCAGTGACAAAGTGCAAGAGGCTATTTCACAGTTCCTCAGGGTTTAAAGTCTTTGCGCAAATCTCTTTGAAGTTAGTGAAGGACTTCTGATGCTGCAGTGGGCTTTGAATTTGACCCCAAGTGTCAGTTTACAGTGTTTGTCTTTCGTTAGCTGACTTGTGAGTATGAAGCAGTGCTGAGCGAACCTTTGGAGAGTATATTGAATGTGCAAATTTGCACAATGATCTTGCTCCATTCAAAGCAATCTGACTTTGGATATATGTTGAAATACCCCCCAGTATGCTGTAGACACATTCTTCTTTGGTCCTGCATATGCTGTTTGTATGTGTTTAGCTGGCACTGTGAACTCTGAGGTTTTCTTTTAAGTTTTTCTACAGTACTTTAGGGAACTCAACTCTCATCACTAATAAAATAAAATAAGGCAAAACACTGGTAGGTCTTGCCTTGTTAACTGTTCTAGCTGTTGTGTTTCCCACTGCTCCAAAAAAATTACAAAGGTTTATAAGATTCAACATATTCCCAGTGCAAATCATGAATATTTATAGGCAAAGAATAAGACTTCCCATTTTGAAATGTCAGTGCTATGAAATTGCTTTTTTGGCAAGCATGATTAAGCCACACAGACTTCAATAAAGTTTCATAAGCTTTTTTCTTAATTATGGCTTAATTTAGGCCTCTGAGTTAAACAAAACGTGTGAAACTTGCAGCAAAATATTTTTCTTGTGGAAAATTTTGTTTGTATGGATTACAAATCCTGTATTTCTTGTGGCTATGATTTTTTACATGTGGTTAAATGTGGAAATTCCATGTTTTTTCTTTACATTTCTTAACACATTTACAACATAAAAATAACCTATACTGTGGGTTTAATGCAGAATTTTGAAGATATGAGTTTGAAAAGTGCATGTGATTACTTTTTTCCTCCGAATGGCCTGAGTAAAATGTAGAGGAGGTTATAAGACATCAAGCAAGGGGTAAAAGATTCTGTCTCAAGCAGTTACTGCTGCAAGAGATAAATGAAGAACACTTTTGCTTTCATATAGTTGTTCTTAAATGCACCATCCTGACAACAGCAATAAATAGAATAATCTACATAATTACATTTATGTGGCATTGACCTGTCTTTCCTAGAGAAAATCCCTTTTCCCAGATAAAATAATCTTCCATTCAGCTGTAAGTGGAAGGAAGCCTCATTAGTAACTGCACAGATTTAGGGGAATGTTTCTGCACAGGCTTAATACAGAATTTTGATGTGGACCTCCTAGTGAATTTGATATTTGGTGTACAAATTTCTGTAAAGGCACTAAAACCACCTTGCTTTCCTGTGCTGATTGCCCAACAGGGTATTTACTCAAAAGGACTAGACAGGAAAGCAGAGAGATGATGTGATTAAACTTAGGTAGATTTATTACTAGATTTTTTAACAGCACATTTTCTTAAATTGATGTAATAAATATCTCAGCCCTGCTCAAAGATAAAGTTTTGAACAGCTTTGAGCTATTCCTGGCTTAATACTTAAGTAGAAGTAGCAGAAGTGGTGGAAAAACAGGATTATTTTGGAAAAGAAACATTCAAACAGTTTAAAATCCTCTACTGTGATCATGCTTTTCTGACCCCCTGCAGCCTTGCATTATCAAACTGAGAATGTCTCCATCTCCCTAATACTAATGTTTGAAATATGATACAGATAAATCATCTGAATAAAGTATGAAGGAAAAAAAAGATGTGGTTTGCATCACAACTACCTGGGACCTGCTCCAATGGCACTTGCACTTACTAAGATGAGCTTAGGGGTAGTCGTGGGCTCTAAAGCTGGGCTTTCTAGGGGAGGTGAAGAAAGTGTAATGCCTTAAAACTCAGACATTTGGGCATTTTTAATCTCTGGATTTGAATTATGAAGTCAGCATTTGCAAAAGCAAATATTTGGAAAGCAGTTTGAAAATTGTTTTACTGAAAATGATGTGGGAATCAGGGAGTTTGTGAGGGGAGGTGTGCGCTTTTATTTCCCCAGTGAAATGGGGATGGCAGAAGGTACCACCAGAGTCTGCTCTGTGTGTTTTCACCTATCTTTGCTCTTCTTTGCAGGTTACGTATTTGGGTAAGGTTTCCACAACAGGGATGCAATTTTTGTCAGGCTGCACAGAAAAACCAGTCATTGAATTGTGGAAGAAGCACACGCTCACCAGGGAGGATGTTTATCCAGCTAATGCCCTTCTGGAAATTCGGCCTTTCCAAGTCTGGCTGCATCATCTGGACCTCAAAGGTGAGGCGACAGTGCACATGGATACCTTTCAGGTAGCACGTATAGCCTACTGCACTGCTGACCACAACGTCAGCCCAAACATCTTCGCTTGGGTCTATCGGGAGATCAATGATGACCTGTCCTACCAGATGGACTGCCACGCTGTGGAGTGTGAGAGCAAGCTGGAGGCCAAGAAGCTGGCCCATGCCATGATGGAGGCCTTTAAGAAGACTTTTCACAGCATGAAAAGCGATGGCCGGATCCACAGGAACAGCTCATCGGAGGAAGTGTCTCATGAATTTGAATCTGACGATGGCTGACTGAACTCATTCACAGTTCAGCAAAGGCAGAAATGGCTTAGGGAATGAGAGCTGATAGATGAATAAGCAACAATTGAAACTGGGTAATGAAAGGACTGCCAAACACTTGTCTGACCAGCTTTTTGAATCAGAAGAGCAATTTGGTACCTACAGATATGCATCATTAAAGTAATTATGTTGCATTGAAATCTGCTGCTGTTGTAAAAGTGAGAAAAAGATCTCCCTCCCCCACCTCTGTCACCCTCCCATCACTGTCCCTTTCTCATCTCTGTAGTTCAGGTGCCTACCATAAAATATAGTCATTCCTCTTTGTCTTATGAGACTGGTCAGGCAATTTTATTAGTTGTTTCTCTGGCATTCCTAGCTGCGGGCTGATGCTGATGCACAAGAGCAGGTAGGCCTGGAAAGCCCTAATGGTTCCCGAAGAATCTTTCCCCATGATACATCACACAGATCCTCTGACCATACGTAGGCTAAGACAGCCATACACAGCCTTTTAGACTAATGGCCTGGCATTCTGCAGTTAATTCACATTTCACTGATAAAAAATGAAAGATGCTTGTATGTACACATTATATCATATGCTATCCTTTATTTTATTCATTGTACCTATTTTCTTAATATACTGGCTGCCCCATCTTTCACCCAACACCAGTAGTTGCAGTTTCAGACTATGTACTGCAGGATACCAAAAAGGGGTGGGCAAAAATACTCCCTGGTGGCTGGGGGTTCAGCAAGTCAGCCCAGCTGTCTGTGCATTAACCTACCCTGATGTGCTCCACAGGAGGGGGCTGCTGGGAAGAGTTGAGGGATGCTTGGGTGTGTCAGTGTTAGAACTGTGACTTCTCATCAACCTCAGGTGTGACGAGATCCGAGCACGGTGGGCACAGCTCTGTGTTCCCCTTTCCGCATTGCTGGTCGAGCGACCCTGGTGGGATGGAGCTGGCAGTGTCTCACCACACAGGGCTGCCTCACTATAAAGATCAAAGGAAATGATCCCTTAGGAGTCAGGTTTGAACATCTGTTCTGGTTGAGAACCTCATGTTAAGATTCCCATATCTTCCCTTGTTCACAGATATACAGTCATGCCTTTCTTAAATGCAGATGTTTAATAAAACTCAAATAAAGGAAAAACTTGTTTCACTTGATATTTTTTAAGGCTGAGAGCAGATCAATAGTTTGCAAGTAATGCTGCTCCTTTGTACAATTTTGGTTGTAATTATGGTAATGTTAGGGGCACTAGGGCACCTTACAGAAGCCTTAAAAGAAAGCTAATCCAAGCAGATAGCTCTGTGTCTGTGTTTTGTGTCTCTGTGTTTGTATGTGAGAGTGTATGTGTGAGTCCAGTGGTAAAGCATGTAGATTGAGCATGGAGATGTATTGAGGAGGGCCCACACCTCTTGGAAATATGCTTGTTGCTTTACAATGTATGTAAACTGTTCTCCAGCATAAATGCATTCATACTTTAATAAAAAAAAGTTCTGAGTTAAACCTTGTTAGTTTTAAGCTGTCTTTCCAATGTAAACTCTGTGGTTTTGTGTGTGGGTTCTGTGTTTATTTCATTTACTGGAATGAAAATGTTAATTTATTTCCATTTAATTATTGCATCAGTCTTCATGAGAATTGCTGTTAACATTTTAATATTATTTTAATTTCAATATTTAGGTTAATTATTGCTGTGAGGTTTTGTTTTGG
>VXBC01008860.1:0-72271 GCA_013399945.1 Ploceus nigricollis | reverse complement strand
AAAAAAAAAAAAAAATCTGGGTCCTGCTGTGTATATCGTTGCCTTTTTGATCAAAGGCAGAATTAGGCAAAATTTCCTTCAACTTTTAACAAATTATTTTCTTTTGCTCAGAACTGTAGTCATATGTTAGTTTCCTGACTTGTTTGGATGTCTGCCACCAAAGCTGCTATGAATGGGTGTGTGGAATCCCTCATTTCATCCTCTCACCCAGATGTCCCTGCTGACAGCAGAGGGGTTCGTGTGCGAGCCCCTGCTCTTAGCCAAGGGCTGCTGGAGTGTGGAAGGGGCAGGAGATTCCCAGCCCACCTCACACAGGAGCTGAGATGTCTCCTGCCAGCCCTACAGAGACCCGCAGTGGGTGGTTTGAGTTTGGGATTTCCATTTTTGGAGCAAATACTTAGGAGAATGGGATGTCTTCCTGTCATGGGGTAGGTGTGATCTTTCTGGCTGACACAGTCTGCCCTTCTCACCCTCCAGTCCAGTCCAGAGCCCAACTACACAGAAATGTCAGCAGTGGTGTGGCAGCAGCACCTGGGCAATGCCCTGGTGAGGCTGCACCTTGAGAGTCTTCTGTCCAATTTTGGGTCCCTCACTATATGACATTGAGGTGCTGGAGTATGGCCAGAGAAGGACAGTGGAGCTGGGAAGGGTCTGGAGCACAGATCTGGTGAGGAGCAGCTGAGGGAACTGGAGAGAGGAGGCTCAGGGGGACCTCACCGTTTTTTTACAACTCCCTGATAGGAGGTTGTAGCAAAGTGGGGATTGGACTCTCCTCCCAGGTAAAAACTGATAGAACAAGAGGAAATGGCCTCAGGCTGTGCCAGGGGATGTTTAGATTGAATATTAGGGAAAGTTTCTTCCCCAGAAGGGCTGTCAAGCACTGGAACAGGCTGCCCAGGTAAGTGGTGGAGTCACCACCCCTGGAGGTATTTAAAAGCCATGTAGATGTGGGGCTTAAGGACATGGTTTAGTGGTGGGCTTGGCAGTGCTGGCCTAACATTTGGGCTTGATAGTCCAAAAGATCTTTTCCAACCTAAACAATTTTATATTCTATGATAATTTGATTTTTAATTGTCTTTCTTGTAATGTGCTGGGACCTGATGAAAATATACTGTCTCCCTAAGTCACCTGCCAGTGTGGGTTGAGTGAAGAATACCTTTGTTGGGGTTTTTGCTGTTGTCTTTTCATTTTTATTTTCTTATACAGGACAGTCTACATTTCTGTTTTACAGATTTACTGATTTACAGTGGGCTGGGGAGTTCTCCCAGAGATATTTGATACTGTGGTATCTGTGATAATTCCTAAGTGATTGGAGGCTCTGGATTAGCTGAGAATTTTGCATGATAAAAATATAAAGGAGAAAATTCTAGTCTTTTTATTAGAAAATCTGACCCTTGGAAACATGAACCAGCTATTTTCTAATAGTTCAAACATGCAAGAGAATATGAGGGAATGTGAACTGCAGTTTGTCTTTGAAAACATGAGATTTGAAAAATAATCAGTATCATGAGTTTGGATCCTTAGATAATTTGGAATTCAGGCCAAATCCTTCTGCTTTATCAATTCCAAATGTGTGATGCCATTTGCAAGGAGAAATGCTTTCAATTGTGAATTGCTAGCATAGCAGTTATCACTGATTATCAGTTGCCAGTAGATACTGGAATGAAATATCAAGTTAAACTTTTACTTCAATTAATCTGCTGGAAAAGAAAAATCACAAAGTTTCCATCAGGAGTAATTTCCAGTTGGCTAAAGTCGTTCCTGTTCAACTACAAAGAGTCCAGTTTTGGATCTCTCTGCATCCCGCTGTGGGTTTATGAGTTCCTTCAGTGTCAGCCAGGAAATCATGTGAAGGATTTATTTCCCTATTGTGCTTCTAGGGGAGAGTGGAAAGGGTCTGAGTGTCTGTGCATTATTAGGAGTGTGGAAAAAGCATTTAGGTCGTTACTCCTCAACGCCACTACATAACATCACCACGGTTATGTCAAGGTGATTTTCACAATTTTTCTAACTACCTTAAGAAAGAGAAACTGTTACTCTGTATAGATAAATTTGTTTGGTTTTCAGGCTCTGAAGTCTAAATATCTTCTGTTCCTACCAAGTCTTCTGTGGAGCTGTGAGTGAATGGTGCTTATGCCATGGGGAGAGCAACACTCCGCACTAGTGAGCATAGATTGCACGAGAATTGCTTAGATGTGCATGGGGGTTCTAGCCCAGGGGGATGGAGAAAGGCAGAGTAATTTCTTTCATGTTTAAACTCAAAGGCTCCGAAGAACAGCTGAATGTTTTGTTTTGTTTAAAAAAAAAAGAAATAACCAAAAACACAACAAAAAACCTCCCCAAAACAAAACCCTCTGCAGCTGGTTCCACTCCTTAGCTTTTCTATAGGGAATGACTTCAGTTTTACATGAAAAAGCAGTTGGATTTTACCAATGACTTTCATTTAATTTTCCTAAAACTTACAGATAAATGGTATGTGATTGAGAAGCCTTTGATACAGTGGCAACCCCTTATCAGTCTCTTAGAAAACTTTAAATATGTTATTCTCTGAAGTTTTGAGACTTCTGTATCATTGAATTCCCAGTGAATTTTATTTTAATTGTAAGGTTCTCTGTGTGCCTGGATACACATGTATGGATATATCTGTTCATACATATCCGCACACACACACCTTGAAACGTGATCCTTGTTAAATATTCTCTGTACGATGGACATATGTAACAGTAGGTGGATGTGTGAAGGCAGTCTTGCATGTTAGTCTTGAGATGAATGTTTTACTTATTAAAAGGTTCTCCCTTTTTCAGTAGGAAGCAAATGAAATTGTCTACCTACATGCAAAATTTGATGTACCATATGCATTATTTACTGTTTACCACCAGAGATATCCCACTCTATGCCCAATTAGCTGCTCTAAGAATGATACATGATTAGTCTCATTTTTCCCTCTGGCAGTGAGTTATTAATTTGCATGTAATTGAGAAGAGATAACTTAAATGTATGATTGTTCTCCTGTAGACCAGAGTTTACAGTAAAAGAATATATCCTTTAGTGAAAGTAGAGACGCTCATTATACCTTTCTTCTAATGTAATTTTAAACAGATACAGGGTGGTTTTAAAGTTCCTTTCTTTGCTGAACTCCATTAAAATGCTTCCTCTCTCTCAATGTGCCATTGATCATGGTTGGCTGGGGAAAGGCAAGGTTGTCCAGCGGGGTGGTTCCTCCCACCCCAGCAGGACACAGACACTGGTACTGTGCCCCTGTGCTTCAGTGCAAAGTGTCTGCTTTGATTTGCTTGAAGTTTGGGAAGACCTCTTGTGTGGCTGCAGTTCATTGAAGTGCTGAGAGAATTTCTGTAGTTAGGATTGTAATTAATTTTGATCAGGGCTGTTAAAGCAGATAGAATGATTTACTGAAAATAATTGTATGTTTGGAGTGATGTTACCATGTCTGCTGTGGTGCCTTCTCTGAAAAAGGGTTATGAGATGTGTTAGAAGCACAGGTGTGATGCATATGCTGACTGTGCTGCAAATGGGATGAACTGGCAATGGGCTGGTTAAGACCCCTTAATCCTGGGGGAGAGGGTAGGAGGGCACAGCAAGGTCCCGGCTCTGATGGCAAAGGAGTGACTCTTAACTGCTGTACCTGTCACATGGTGCAGAATCACCCTTCCCCAGAATGTCCCTTCCCCAGGAGACGGTTACTGTGCAGACTGGAGCATCTCTCTCCTTCCCAACTTCCACTGCTGGAGTAGGAAGGTAGCACTAGGTGGTAACTTTTACCTGTTAGGCTTTGATTTGCATTGTGCTTTACATACTCTGTTATTTTCCTGCAAATCTTATGGCTCTCGGAAAGAGAGGAAACACTATAATGCCATGAATAATGCATCATGTGGCTGGTATGTTTTCCTGCAGGCAGTATAGATTTTCTGAGAATGATGGACAGGAGTGGATTTCATTCTTAGTAAATTGTAATTTTATACAGTTCATATAAGTCATGTGAATGTGATAAAGTGTGTTATTCCTATTTCAAATTCGTTATTTCAATTTAGTCACCTCTCATACAGAGAGTAGAAATAGTTTTAGACATAATTACTGAGGATATAATTAATCAAGGTTTTCTTGCACAGTTGGGTTAAATTGTTGTGGTTGAGCGCTCAGTACTATGCCAGTGCTCCCTGGCTCAGTCTCATCTTTAATGGATTCCAGATCTCATGGTTTCAAGTAACAACAGCTTTTCCAGATCCCAAGACAATAATGAAATACACAGAGGAACTTCAAAGGAAACTCTTCTAGAAAGGAAAAATGAGGTTAAATGATGATAGTCAACTGCAAGATATTTTTGTGTCCATAAAATATGTCAGACCTCTTCCAGTGCAGGAGCAGGTGAAATCTGAACCTGTGCTTGACTAATAGACCATGCTTCACATCTGCCCAGGCAATCCTAAATGGGTTGGGACCTGATTTTCTCTGGGGTTTCCAGGTAAGTTTCTTCGTGTCTTTTTGAGTCAGCTCTGGCCACACAGAAGAGCAGCATTTGTGCCTCCCTTCCCTGTTTCTAACAGTCCTTGCTGTTGGGTAGCAGAGGAATGACCTGAGATGAGCTGGAGGCAGGTCTGTGTGAGAGGAGCTGTGGGATCCCCGCACCCACGGCTCTGCCCCAGCCTGGCTGTCCTGCTCTGCCTGTCCCTGGTGTCCCTGTGAGGAGGTGGCTGTCACTTCCAATGAGCCCTGCTCTGCTCCCTGGGCCATTGCAGTGTCTTCTGCAGGTAGCGTGCTCTGATTAAATTTGTGTGGCCTGTCAGAAAAATACATTGTTCCTTACTAGTGCTGTGGAAGTGTGTGTATGGTAAAGCACTGGGCTGTGCTGAGCAGAGAGGGAAAGGCTCCTTCCTGCAGTCTGCAGAAGTTTAACCGCCGGTAATTGCCCAGCGTTTGATAATTGACTCATTACAGGTTTCTGCTGAGCTGCATCCACCTCTTTCCTGCCTCAGGTCAGTAATGCCTTGGTGTCAGGGTGATGGTCCCAGTGGGCTCACGTGTGTTTGGGACACGAGCCAGCAGTGAGCACGCAGGAACACACGTGGGGCCAGGACAGCCCTGTCACCGCTGGCTGTGGGGTGCCCCCACAGGACAGCCCTGTCACCCCTGGCCGTGGGGTGCCCTCACAGGACAGCCCTGTCACCCTCAGGTGTGGGGTGCCCCCACAGGACAGCCCTGTCACCCCTGGCCGTGGGGTGCCCCCACAGGACAGCCCTGTCACCCCTGGCCGTGGGGTGCCCCTACAGGACAGCCCTGTCACCGCTGGCTGTGGGTGCTCCCACAGGACAGCCCTGTCACCACCAGGTGTGGGGTGCTCCCACAGGACAGCCCTGTCACCGCTGGCTCTGGGTGCCCCTACAGGACAGCCCTGTCACCGCTGGCTCTGGGTGCCCCCACAGGACAGCCCTGTCACCACTGGCTCTGGGTGCCCCCACAGGACAGCCCTGTCACCACTGGCTCTGGGTGCTCCCACAGGACAGCCCTGTCACCGCTGGCTCTGGGTGCTCCCACAGGACAGCCCTGTCACCGCTGGCTGTTTGGTGCTCCCACAGCCCAGCCAGGCCACAGGCCGGGGTGCCTGGCAGGCCCGTGGCACTGCAGCTGCTTGCAGGGGGAGGTGATGCTGAGCTGTGCTGAGCACGGTTTCGTGCAGCAAATCTCAGCACTCCCTGTGCCTTACTTACAGGAATCCTAATTTATGCTGTTATAAAGGTTAAGAACAGAGCATTTCAGCATGGTTCACATTCTGCCTGCACGCTGCAGTGGGTCTCAGCTAATTCAGCAGCAGTGGTTTGTTCTGCTTGAAATCCTGGAGAATGGCTCCTCTCCTGAGGTATTTCTTCCAACTTAATTGCCAAGTTATAGTGAAATATGAGGTTCGTTGTTGTCTGCTGGAGCACTGGGGATTCTGTTTTGTTGGCACATTTTTCATGACCTTGTGTCAGCAGCATAACTAGGCTATGAGATAATTTGTATGCTTTAGATGAGCAGCTGTGTACATCTTAGCCAGGGAGAGAAGCAAGTGTGATCAGTTCAGTGGAGTTAATCAGGTAAAACAGAGAATTAACTCTAATCTTGCAGATTAAGTCATGTCAGACCATGCAAGATATGTGTACATTTCATGCAGGTGGAAATCAAAATGAGCTGAAGTACTATACACCCAGATTTAATAGGAAGGAGAAAAACAATAGCTGCAAATGTGGAAAAAAATTCTACAATCACTTAAGAGCTAAAAAGAAAGAAGTATTGTACCCTTATTTCCCTGTGATGCTCTGGTTCAGCAATGGCTTTCCACTCATTTCCAAATAAAACAGTTTTGAGGCTGTAAAGGAGGAGGATTGCTCTGCTCATCCCTGTGCTGTTGCAGATGCCCCACAGTTAACACAAGGTTTTGGAAGCTATTGAATTTACTGACATTTTGTTGGCAACAGGGCTGAGGGTTTATTAGTATAGGAAAAGCAGAAGGAGCAGTCTTGCAATGGTGTCTGGTAATCCTTAGACTTAATTTCCTGTGGAAAGTGTGTGAGTAGCTTCAGGAAATGGTAGAGGACAGATTCTGCACTGGCCTTTGCCTTGCAGAAACTGGCCTGCATGGGAGATAACTGATGCTTTGACATGAGATCTGGAGACCTCTGAGGTGTCATCCTCAGGAGACAGTGATTTGGCATTAGCTCTGACAATCACATTATTTTTCTTACATATTTCTGATAAAAATAAATTATTGAGTTTTCAGTATGTAATATTTGGGTGGGGAAGTGTGGTCTTCTCTCTTTATTAGAAAACTGGGAATTACCTTGAGAAAAAGATATAGGGGTATTTAGCATTTGAAATTAGGAAAAACAGCAAAAGCGTGCTATTAAACCTGCATTTATTGAGTTTTAATGAGTCACATGTCATCCTGAGTATCCTTGGCAGCTCACATGGTTTGGGTGCTTCTGTGGAGGAGTATGAAAAATACAAGGGAAAAAAAAGCCCCCGTAGTTTCTTATAACAATGCAATTATTGTAACTTAGAGTGTCTGGTGAAATGTCACCTCCCCCTCTTTCTGTCTCATGCTCCCAGAGAAGAGAAACATAGTGGGGATTGGCCAGCTCCCATCCACCTTCCAGAGATGGATGGTGTGATCAGAGGTGGCTCCACTGCCCAAACTAAGACCGTGGCACAAATCTTCCTCAGCATCAACTCATAAATTACTTGGTTGAAGAGACCTTAAATATCATCTAGTTCCAACTCCCTGCCATGGGCAGGGACACCTTCCATGAGACCAGGTTGCCACCCAACCTGGCCTTGGACACTTCAGGGATGGGGCATCCACAGCTTCTCCAAGGAATCTGCCAGTGCTCACCACCCTCCCAGAGAAGAATTTCTTCCTAACGTCAAATCTAAATCTCTCCTCTTTAAGTTTAAAACCATTCCCAGCACTCTCTGCCTGTGTAAAAAATTTCTCCATGTTTTTTATAAGTTCCCTTCAAGTACTGGAAGACTGAAGTGAGGTCTCCCAGGAGCATTCTCCAGGTTCATCTCCAGGTTCATCTCCTTAAGGAAAAGGAGCGTGGTCATTGCACTAGCATGTTGTACTTGGAAATTTACATGGGATTGTCACATCATGAACATTTTTAAACCAAGTAGGGATTGCAAGGTTTTGTCCAACACAGTAATAGATGAACATTTATTCATGTTCCAGCGAGCAGTAGCAGAGAGCATGTCTCAGGAGAAAACCAGCAGGAGTTAAAGGCTCCATTCATCAAAAATCTCATTACCCTGTTCTCGTTTGTTGGTACCTGTTTCTAAATCCAAGGAGTCCCACAGTAAAGTGTTGGGATAAGAAATCTCATGATGCAAGCAAAAGGGAAGGAGTTTAATGACTGCTGCATGTTCTTCATCGCATAATTTTATCAGTAAGCTCTCAGACTTCTAGAAATTGCTCCGAAATTGGCAGCCCAAACTTAATATCTTCTTCCATTTTACCATCACATGCAATTTTAGTTCTCAAGTGACTCCAATTTTAAACTCCCAGTGATTTAAACAGCTGCATTGTGCAAAGGCTGGAGTGAGGACATGCTTTTGTAATCAGGCAGCCCAACTCTAAATTTTATGGTGTGATGGTTACTGTGCCCCATTCAAACTATGCCCTATTACACAGAAGTGCATTCCTTTGATTTTACCAAAGAGACCATAAATATGACAAAAAGCATAGCTGGAAAACATGATTTCATGCCTGGATTTTTCAGCTACTGCAAGGAATAAATGAAGTGGTCTCTGAAAGGGGCATATCTTTGCAGTGAATTATGTTTGTATTATTTGTATGGCTAGCAGAGCTCATCAGTGAGCTTACCAGAAAATATATGCCTGCTACAACATTTAGAATAACAGGGAACTCAGATTTCAAACCAAAATAATAAGAATGTAACTTCTTATTTTGATGGTTTAGTACTGTGGAGACTCAGGGTGGGGGGGGAGGAGATTATTATACTGGATATAAGAATGTAAAAGATGTTCTGTAAGTGCATAAATGAAATTAATTGTCAGCAGTCATATTCTTGGCATACTATAAGGCTTATTTGCCTTAAAATTTCTTATTGTATCCTTTCCCTTTTCCCCCAAGGTGATGTAATGTTTTCATCTATGAAAACCTGGTTTTGAGAAAGATTTGGCTTCAAAATGGAAATCTGCTTTTGATTCAACATTAGGACCTAGCAGACAGTCCCATTTGTTTGATCACTGCTGTCTTTCTTCCAAAAAAATCCCAGGGTGTGTTGCCAGCCATGATTGGCAGTACAGAGCCTGCATGGTTGCTGTCAGTAATACTAAAGCTTAACCAGATTCTATCATTAGTTCACTACCAGCTTGAAATACCTGAATAAATGCAATCAAAATTTCAAAATACAGTCAAATCACTATACTGTCTGGCATTACTGAAGCAAAGAATAAAACAGCATGGACAGGTACAATAACTGAGAGTTTAATTTGGGTAATTAAGTTTAATATATAATAAAATTTTATAGTAAACACTTAAAATGCTTCTAAAAATATGGAAGCTTATTTTTATAGAAAGGTAGTTATTGCAAACGTTTCTATTGGGTAATTTTGAGCTGTAAGTTTTTACGTAAAGTATTAACTTACATGAAAGTCCAAATGCAAGTCCATGGGCAAGTGATTTCAGCTGGCGTTGGATTAGATCCTGTGGGACAAAGGGCAGACTTCATGCCAGCTTTAAAAATATAATTACTCACTTGCAAACCTCAAATCAAATATTTTTCCTTGCCAACACTGGTGATTTTAAATATATTTTCTTTTTATGTCCAAAAATAGATGTTTCTTTCCCTTTCCCCTCTCCTCTTTGCACCTTCATCTTACTTGGTGCTTCCCTGAGTGGTGAACCTGGTGAGAAGGCACGTTCCAGAAGTATTTGCAACAGCTGAAGGCAAAACAGTGCTGAGCTGGCTCCTGTCTTGCCTGCCTTTGGATGGGCTGGTGGCCATGAAAGTGTCAAAGGATACTTGCAAAGGAGGTCAAGAAAAAGGTTTAATTTGGTTAGTCCCACCTCTGCTTTTCAGTGCTCAGGGCCTGTGGGCCCCACTGAAAGCCTGTGGAAAAAAATGGGCTTCAGTGCGCTGGATTTTGGATGTTTCCAGAGATAAGGTAATAGCAATAATGCTGGGCTCAAGATTAATGCCACTTGAAATGCTGAGATAGTGATAGCAATTTCCTAAACCGTTCCTGTGTTCACACAGCTTCAAGGCTCGGTGTGCTGTGCTTCACCGTCAGCTCATTCCAGTGAATCAGGAATGCTGGTCGGGAAGCAGCTCAGAGGTGCCAGGCAAGGGCAGAATAATGCCAGGAGAAAACCCAAGGCAGTTCTGCACTTATGTGGGTATGCAGCTAAAAATTCTTGTGTGCACTTCAAGGATAGCAAGTACTATTTTTTCTCAGATGTAAATGTAGTCTGTAAGAGGACACAGTAAAATGTAGTATGAGGCTCCTCAGGACCTGGGAATTACCATAGCAAGCAGAGCAGTGCTCCGTTCTGTGCATTGTTGTGTCTTTGGAGGTGGCTTTTGCTCCAAGGAAATCTGAGTATTTACATCTTTTTAAACCTATCTACCTCATTAGAGCCATCTGATATTCTCATTTTCATCTGCCTAATTCATATGTGAACCATTATCAAACAGTTGAATGCAAAGATAATATGTGGCAAAATGAGTAAGTTATGCACATGCTGTGCAACTTTTTTAAAATCAGTAGTAAATCTTTAAAGCTGTTTAAAATCTGTTTACTCCCCCATGCAAAATTCTTCACTCTACTACAGTGATAATGGATAAAATCACCCTGTTCTTTCCTGTTCTGGCAGTATTATGCAGCTGAATATGTATCCTTGTGTTTGTGTCTGCCCCAAATGGAAAACTTAGCATATCATAGCTGATTTTTTGCTTCCTTCCTGTAGGTCTCCAAGTACTGCTCTGTATGGTCTGTAATAGGGGCCTACCACTCAATCTGTGTTGAAATAAAACTCTCAGTATTTCTCATAGAATGGTACTTGAGTTATGGGCAGATCTTCTACTTTGCTACTGATGAGGCTTCTATAGACTTGCACCAGTAGAAACACCAAAATTCATCCAGAGCATTTGAAACTCAGGTTTGTCAGCAGTTTCTAATGCTCAAGGAGCATCTGTAGAAGAAATAGGGCCTCAGGCAGCTGAAGACTGGTGACATCATGTTTGGGGGCAAGACTGGTTCCTGAGGCTAGCTGAGAAAAGATTCCTCATGCCATTGCCTCTTGTCATCTCTGAGGGGAAGAAACAAACCTACTCACCTTCTGTTGAACATTTCCACAACAAGTATTGGTTTTAGGCCCTCTACTTCCTTCTGAACAGTGTATCAGCAACCCAAGGCCACAGGAGAACAGGAAAGTGTGACAGAGCTTTTGTGTACAAGAATCAGTGTTTTGAGAGGTATCAATACAACTTCATCAGCTCTCACAGGCTTAATTTTTTTTTAATAAAGCCTAAGGAACAGTAGAGCAGTGAAGCCAAGTCTGCAGACCTCACCGTGTGCTGTTGTTTCAGGCCTGAGATCTGCACCGTGACCACTGGTCTCAGCCTCCTCTCTGGAGGATGCTTCCCCCAGCACAGAGCAACCCTTGGTTTTCCATCCATTTCTCAGAAAAGAAAAACAATTAAAAATCAGCTTCTGAACTGAGGAGGGATGGTGAAGGTTGGCACTGTCCATACAGCGTGGAACTGGGGCTGAAGGAGAGAGTCAAGAGAAGAGGAACATTTTCTGTCAAGGTGGGCACAACCTTTCCTAGCACTTTATCTGCATCTCATAGCATAAAATGCAAATGTCAGTAATGATCTAAATGCATCCATGTAACACACACAACAAAAACGTGCCAGTGCTCCTCCACAGAAAAAATCCCTGCATTTGAACTGTGTGAAGCTTCCCTGGGGATGTCATGTAATGGTGACAACAAATCTGTGGTAGCTGCACACTGTTCAGGGGAGTGCTGCATGTAGTGCTGTTCTGTGGAATGTTTAAAAAAATCCCGAAAACACAAAAACTTCAAAACAGTCTTGCAAACAGTTTGCAAGCCTCTGACTTTAGCAGAACACAAGAATCAATCCTGACACAAAACAGTAACTCCAAAGGCTGCTTGACACAAGACTGTTGTTTGTAGAGGGAAATTAAAGGAGTCTGATTTTTAGAACAGTAAAGAATATGGGCAAAAAAAATAGGTACATTGAAAGCTGTGAGAGATCAGCACTTCTGAGAAGCAGCTGGTTTATTACAGTTAGGCTTATTACATTAATATTCAGCTCTAAGGCCTACATTTTGTCAGCCTGTAAATAAATCATGTCTGTTGAAAATGCTTTCCCCCACTGGTGATGTTCTGTGGGATGTGCCCAGCACAGCCACTGAGGGGCAATGGCCTTGTGCTCAGACCAGAAACTCACCACAGGGTTTCCAAATAGCTCTTCATCACAGATATAAATGAAATCCAGTGCTGCATCAGCTACCATGACTGTCAGGCAGGGAGAAGTTTGCAGTGCCAGCAAGAGAGGCACAGGCAGGTGTGGGGTCTGCCAGAGCTCTGTGCCCCAGCTCAGGCAGTGGCTGTGGCCTCGCTGGCACCACGGCTCCCTGTGCCCACGCTTCCTAAAGGGTGATCAACAACCTGATCACACACAAGCAGCTAAATCTCGCCACTCAGGGAAGTGGCAGGCAGGAGCAGAATGGCAAAATGCTGCCTGGCATTAGAATAAATTAATATTATGTCACTCCAGCTTTTCTAGAAGTTAAATGTTTAATAGCATTCTGCTCTTGCTTCCCCCACTTGCTTTATGTTTCACTGTGTAACAGTTGTAAACTGTACAATTGCCTTACAAGATGTTCATTACTATGTGATAAAATATTCATCAAAGGAGAGCAGTAAAACAGTAGATCTTCAGAAATACATGCCTTGAAAAGACTTGAAAACAAAGAAAGGCAAAGCAGAATTATTAATTAACAATAACAGAATTCTTGAGATAATAGAAACCAGTTTTTTTTTTCTGAAATCCTATTTGTTCTGTGTTGCATAGCTCAGATTTTAAAAGGAAAGTTTTCACAGCAAACTTAAAGAGTGTTTTACATTTATGAGGCATAAAAACTAACAGACTTTTTTATGAGCACCTTTGCATGCTCAGACACAAGAATTTTTGTATCATCTTATTGTGAAATGGAAACATTTAAGTGGTGGTGGTGGTGCTACATTGGTACACTTGCTGTGTCTCACTGAGGACAGGGCTATGGCAGGGAACTCTCTCCCCATGGCTCTGAGTTGGATCCCTATGATCAGTACTTGGAGCCAGGCATGTGGCTGGCTCACTGAAGGTGAAGGTGGCTTTCACCAGAGCTAAAGGTGGCTTTACCTGCCCATGGGGACCTCTAATGGAGCAGCTCCATAGCTGGTGCAAGGCACTGGCCAAGGAACCACCTCAGTTTTCCAAGGGTAGGATCTGGCACTGCAGCATTAATGGTGATGTTAAGGAAATGCAGAGAAAGGACAGGAAAAAAACAAATTACCAGGATTTGCTGCTCCTTTGGGATGAAAGGTAACAATAAATAGCAAATGATGCAACCTCTAATTGCATAAACCCTAAGAATTGATTCTTTATATCCCCATGAGGCTGTAAGCTATTCCTATTACTAATATCATGGCCAAGTGGCAAAGAATAAAATTATAGAGGTTAAGCAACTCACTCATATCAGGAAGAGGAGTCAAGAGATCTGCATTTTAAATGGCTTGAGGAACTTGTCACACATAGTGCTGAGCACCTGCAGTCTTCAACAAAAGGCCTGAACATCAACCCTGTTTCTTGTAATTCTTTCCTACAGCAGCACCATTCTGGTAACAGGGGACCAATGTTGGTTTATTTGGTTTAGGTTTGGGGTTTTTAGGTTGGTTTTGTAAGTCTATCAGTACTGTATAAAGGTATAGCAAATCTTACTGTATTGCTGCTTAGAAGCAGCCCAAAATCATCTGCTACAAATACCAACTATGTTGCTTCATTATTAACTTGAATGACACCACTCTGGTTTTTAAGAGCTGTAAGCTAGCTCTTGTGGGCCTTGATGAACTGTGTTTACTGAAGCTGAAATCAAAATTACCTGTTTTCAGAACCACATATTGCAATTTCATTGCAATAGGTCTTGCTTTCTGTTGTTTGGGTTGATTGGTTTTGCTTTTTTTATTAGACATTTATGAAATAACAGTGTCTTTTGATTATCTAACACTCCAGAATAAAAATGTTATCATTTTGAGCTTTGATGGACAAAGAGAAACAGGGAAAGTGGAAAGCCAAAGGAAAGACCTTCACTCAAATGTATTGTGCAATTTAGTGAGTCCTAATGAAAATCCAATCAATGGCAGCTTTATAGAGATGAAGTAAAATCAGTGTGCATATGTGTAAAACAAAGCCACCAGTCACTGTAATGGTAACAGTCCACAATCTTTCCTGACACTGCTTCCAATAATGACATTTATAAATTGGTCCCATTGTGTCTCTGTAGGAAGTGGGGTGGGCAGGTGAGTGAGTCTGTTACCTCTGCTGGTTTGGAAGCAGAGGAATAGTGGAGGAATAGAAAGGCAATAGACACTGCAGTAATTTTTCTTCCCCTTTTCAACACAAAATAGCCATTTTTAGCATTTCACCTGTGCTTTTCTGAGGAATTGTTTTAAAGTTCATGATTTTTCTACTAATTTTGATACATTGCCAGTGCTTCACAGAAACAGTGGTAGTGCTCCAGTCATCAGTCTGTATTCACAGAAGTACCCCTGTACTCTTTAAATGTGTTTGTTTTCTTCTCAACTAGGATATAATTTTGTTTTCATCATTAATTATCCAGCCTGGGTTTTGTTTTCCTCTTTCTAGCCTGCATCAAGTATCTTTAATTTTCCATAATTTGCTGTCTTCCTAGTAGTCTTTCTAATAATCCCAGGAGAGGTCCTTTATTAATTGTTCTCAGTATATGGACTTCAATGCCCTTCTGCAAACACATTTTAAATAAGCTTTCTCTTGCATCCTCTTGTTAAGCAATAGAAATCAAATACATATGAATTATCCCAAGTATAATTTGCCCAGTTTTACATCTGGTTATAGACACAAGCCATCTGAATTCCTTTTGACACTAACCCAGATGCAACCACAGCAAGAAGAGTTTTTAACCATGGATGGAATGAAAGATGCACAGGATCATTTTTTCAAGATTTGGTCCCTTGGACAAAAAAAAAAAAAACAAAAAAACCAACCAAAAAAACCTCACAAAACCAAACCCCAACAAAACCAAAATCATAAATCTCCAAATAAAACCAAGTCCAGACAAGGAAACAAAGTAGTCCTCCCTGAGAAGTTTCACCAATGCCATAAAGCAGAAGGTCAGATGTCCAGCATGGGAGCTTCCCCTGGGGCAGTGCCTCACCTTTGCAGCTGCCCTGCTCCCACAGGCTGCCACAGTGAGGGATTCACTCAGGTAACCCCCACCACATATTTCAGTTGCCAAGGGTTAGTGGCCACTTCATGATCTGCTTCCAGATCTGCTGATCATGATCTGCTGGGCACTCACCCACCAATTGAAGGTTGGAGAGAGGCACTTGGCACTCTGTGACACAGCGGTGTCATATCCTTTTGTTCCTCTTCAGCCACCCTGCTGGGGCAGGGAGAGAAGGGAGGAAAGTAGGACTCAGCCTCTGGTTTTGTCAGCTAGTGCTAGTCAGTAGACCATATTTTTGCATATACCCTGCTCTGTAAAAATCTACTTGCACCTGGACCCTGCTGTTCAGGCAGAGCTTTTTTATAATCAACTGTTCAGGGGAATCCAGCTGATTTCTCTGCTGTTCCTGTGCTGAGGGACACTGAGGGACACTGCTGGTAGCCTGCTGACACTGCCTAGGCTGGGGAGTGAGCAGGGAGACTCTGAGCACCAGGGGAGGTGATGTGGGGCTACCAAAGGGGACTGAGCAGCCCAATCCTGGATGATTCTCCTACCCCATCACAGAGGGCAGTTCCTTGCTTTGGGATCTGTGACTTGGCAAGGCAATGAACTCCACGGGAAAAATTATTTCTGACAGAATTATTGCCCAGTGGCAACAACTTTATGTGCCCTGCAGCCATGGGCAAGTGGGCCTTTGTGGAGCTGGTCTGGGCAGGCAAGAGAGGACCCCTGGAGGGGTTCAGTCCTTCCCCCAGCCATGGCTTGACACCTACTCCAGCGAGGGTGGACAACCACTGCCACTTCCAGGGACGAGCCCTCCAACTTCTCTGCAGCCCTTCCAGACTCTCCTGGCTGGGGCAGGCTGACAGAGTACGTGTCCAGCCACTGCTGGTATCTGTTCCAGGACTGCAAAAGGTACAAATTTGCTTCAGGAACAGTGATCTTGGCAGACAACAGAGGCAGCTCCAGAACTCTTTTTCATACATACATATTTTGGACTCCCACCGAGGGTTATTAGTTATTAAAAAGCAATCAAATGAGGCTGGCTTTGGAGTACATTTGTTAGCCATATGATATCAATTAAGCCCCAGTCTCCTGACTGCAAGGAATTGCCGTTACCTCATACACAAGCAGGATTAAATTCCTTCTCTCCCTCTCCCCCTCTTTGAAGCTGGTAATGTCAAATATCTCCCACATTCCTGGGGAAAATGTTGCAGCTATCTTGAGTATGTGGATGCTTTCAATTTGTAATTAATAGATCTGCATAGCAAATGCTTACGCTGGGGGAGCAGCAGCAGTGAAGGGGTCACTTGGCTGTGCAGTGCTAAGTACCCTGGTGGTCAGTGCCCTGTCTGGCTGAGCAGCTGCCCACCAAGCCCAGGTGATGTCATGCCCTTTGTTAACTCCCAGAGAAAGGGAGGGCTTTCTTCACTCACAGATGGGGGCCTGCCACTGACAGCAACCCTGCTCTTTCTCAGTGCTTTGCACAACCCAAGACAGAACGAAGAAAGAAGTGGAAAGTTTCCGCCCTCTCACACTGGAGTTCATGTCCCAAATGCCCCATTTGACATCGACTGGAAACCCCAACAGAAGGTTAAGGCCTGTGTTGGCACTATTGCTACTCTTCTGTCAGGTTTTTAAACCTTCTAAATAAGTCTCATTTAGATTTCCCTGCAAATCTATTTGTTTGCTTAGCAGATATGACATTGCAATGCTTCTCTGATACTGACAATCCAGATCTTTCTCTCTGTGCTTGTCAAACACTCCTGCATACACCAGCAACCCAACCTGCTAAAGTGACACAAGACCCTGCAAAGAGTGTTTTGGACACAAAGAAATTGCTTAAGTGAATTCCGTATTTCCTTTCCAAGGCAATTTTATCTCTTCATGGTTTGTTTTTATCAAGCTTGTCCATTTTAATGCAAATGCTGGAATTTAAGATTAAAAAAGGGAGAATACTTATGTCAGCCAAGTTGACAGAGGTTTAGCATTTATTTATGCAAATTACATATTCTGTCAGAGTGCAAAATCACAAACAATTGCCAAACCAATTAAATTAATATATTTCAGATAAATAGCTCTTCCCAATTAGTGAAATAATACCCATTTTCAATTGCAACAGAAGAAAATATTTTTTTCATAGATATGTTAAACATACAGATAGTTTTATAAGTGAGAAAACTACCATATAAAAAAACTACTATAAACATTCCAGTTCAAAATGTGGGATTAGTTATGAACTGTGGTTTTAAGAGCAGACCTGCTAAAAGCAGCAAATCACTGTGTAGCATTTTTGTAATTGGGTAGCACATGTACTCTACACATAAACCTCCATGCCTGGCATACCCTGTAAAGAGATTTTATATAAATATATATTTTACATGTATTTTTATATGCACTATGCATATATGTTTTCATATAATTAATACTTGCCGGAAATTAGTTTCTTCTTTGCATTTCAGTGACAGCATCTTCATTGCTTTGTCCTGTTTCTATGACTTGAAAGAATTTATTGCCAAAATGTTCACTCTATGGGAACTCCTACAAAATTTTGGACAGATTTACTGCACTATAGACAAGATTTATCAGTATATCACATATTCATTATTTCCATCAGTTAGGACCAGGGCTCAAGTGTTACCTTTGGGATGAGTTTCTCAGGTGTACCCAGGTTTGTTCGTGGTAAATGGGGGTTTTCCCACAGTCCTAAAGAAAAAACCTATTTGCAAATCCTAACTTCCTGAGGCCTATGGGTAGAGGGGTTTCCACTTCCTCTTCAGGTCTGGTTCAGGGACTGAGGAAATACTGATGGCTTTGATGAGGTTCCATGCAGCTGGATGGAAACCAAAGATGAGATATTTCTGTCTGAAAGGATCCAGCTGGTGAATAAAACACCAAGACTAGAAAAACCATGGGTCCAGCTGTTCTTATATTCTCCTGGAAGGCCTTTGCTCTAAAAAATCTTTTCCATCATAACCTGACGTGATGGAAAGGTGATAATGCTCACCTGCACCCTCTCCATGACATATTCTCGGGAGCCGGTCACACCATCCTCAGAGCTGGGCACAGCCAAAGGCTCCAGGAGCTCAGCTGTACTTGCCAATGTGCCAAAAGCTGCCACCACAGAGGACTCCACATGGGGGATAAAAGGCTCCCTATTTCCCACTGTCACAGGGATTTTAATGAGGTGTTTTCTCTTGAAGCATTGAGGTGATGTTCAAACACATTTGGTGCTAATATCACCAAACATATCTGTAACCAATGTCTTCCATTCAGTGGTATAAGTTGTCCAAATAGCCTTATGTTTGACATTCTTGAACTATGGACTGCTTGATTTTCTAAAGGTAATGTAAAAAACCCAAAGGACAACAATGTCACTAAGGGGAGGTTTGTAGAAAGAATTCCCAGCACCTATGTTTTTTTAATGGCTATTTTCATGTCCATTTCTACAACTTAAAGTAGGACGAGCTCTAACAAACTTTTCATGGGAGCAAACCTATTCCAGATTACTAAACCAACTTCCAAAAGCTTTAGCCCAAGTTTATGTACTTTGGAGTTGAATTTTAAAGAAATAAAAATGCCAGAGCCAATATACAGCTCAGAGCAGACAGAGGGTCTATCATATTCCTATTTTATGATTCTGTTGCCAGAGGGAACCTTTTATCATATCTGTGCTGTCATTGTTGCATTCATTAAAGAAGAAAAAAGGAGGGAAATTATATTGCTCAGGCAGTGCTTCATTTCTGATGACGGATCCCACACGCCCTGGGAGCTTGGAGTCAGGCAAGGACATGAAAACCCCCAGAGGTGCCCATGGCACTGGGTGGCCTCAGCAGCACAAAGGTGATACTCCCCACTTAACCACTGCATATGTTTGAATGGCAAAGTTGGGTGGTGGATCTGGGCTGCTCCCCGACGGGATTTTAGACTGCAAATAGGCAGCAGGAGTGGAGCTCGACTCACTGCCCAGAGCCCCAGCCCGTGCCCAGAGTATGGCTGTGGATACTGAGCAGCCAGAACTCCGCAGCTGTGTGTCAGTGTGAGCCGGGGAGGACGGTGAGACTGAAAATACCATGTCTTTTTCTCAGAATAAAAACCCCTTTTCTTCCTTCGATGGACTGTGTGAAGAGAGGAGCTGCTCACCTGAGCAACAAATTGCTCAGGGGTCGTTTTTGTCCCAGTGAAAGAGCCAAAATTTAGGATTCTTTAAGCTGAGCATCTCCTCACCTGTGTCTGCTGTCGCCTGCTTTGGCATCACTGGCTGGGCCAGCAGGAGCTGCAGCACACCTTTCAGGCTGGATCATGCTGGTGTTTACAGGAAGTAAGGGGGATTTAAGGTAAAATCACAGCATGAGTGAAGCATCCTGGCTGTGTGTAAGTCTTCATCAGATGGCACATGGTTTGCAAAGGAATGCAGGATACATCCTTGCACTTTCTAGGACAGTGATTGAGAGCAGACTGTGAGTGTGCTCCTCCTTCAGAGTTCTGGCACCCACGGGGGCTGGAGACCTTGGGAAGCCTGGGAGCTCATGGGGGTGGCAGGTCACTCTGCAGCCATGGGATGGGCACATCAGGACTTGGGCATTAAGACATTCTTCAGGAGGGGAAGCTGTATAGCGAGAGGAAAGATAATTGTATTTTTTTTTAATTGGAAAGATGACTGAAGAATTTTAGAAATGTTTCATCCAAATGTTGAGCTCTCAAGAAGCTGCACCAGCCTCCTGCCCACTCTGTGTGTGCACTTACACTCTACAGTCATCAGACGGCTGGGAAGAAATGTGGGTGGAAACAATCTTGTGGAGTATATTGGGTTTTATTAAAACAAAGTATTTCTGGGGTAATCTCAAATCATATCTGTGTCCTTAGAATGATCAGGAACCAGCTTTTTATGCATTGCTAAATATTTGGAATACAACATTACTACTTCCTGCAGCCGAGGCCAAATTTTAAAAATGTGTAGATGCCTCATTCTCCCTAAAACCAGTATTTGCTAATTAGCACATCTTTATCTTCACACACATATACATAATTTGCATATTTCTGATGCCCTGCACAAACATACACCTTGGTCTCCAGACATTGTTTAGAAATTAGAGGAGTTGAGGAGGTACCTGCCTGCAGATCAATTAGCATCCCAAATTAGTGCTCTTGGATACCAGTTGCACTAGGTCCAGACACAGCTGGACTTTTCCTTGTGAAAGTTTGACCCTGCAGTAAGGTGAGTAGGTGACCTGTCTCTGTCCTTACCCTCTTCAAATTTAATCTTTAGAGGGTTGAAGGTATGTTTATAGGATTGGGGAAATGGAGAGTGTTTTTTTCACTGGAAATTGTGGTGATTAAGGGGAAAAGGCATAAGAATTAGGATGAAACTAATGCAAACAGCTTCTTCAAAAATGTGTATTTTTGTGTTGTACAGAGACTAAGAAAAATCTGAGCTTCTCCCCTTTTTTTCTTCATTGCACATTTCAGATCAAATCCAGCACTGATCTTATCTTTGGAAGTTCCTAGGTCTTTTAAATCTGAGATTTCAACATATTTCCAGCAAGGTAAGCTGCTTTTTATGTGCTAGGAAAGGGGATGGATGATGAAAATAGCCAGATTTTCTCCTTTCCTTCAGGGTGATGTAGATAAAGTGTGACTCTTCTGAAGCTGGTGCAGGACCAGCACCAGAGGATATGGCAAGATAGGGCTGATTCTCCTCCCGTGGTTTATATCTGAGCCACTACTTTGGACTCACAGAGAAGAACTGAGGAGTGTGGGGTTTTGGAAAGAGGAACAAAGGAGACAATTCTGTCTCAGCTGTTAGGGAGTGGCAGGATGCTCAGAAGCTGCTTGCTGGGCACGTTGACTGATCCACTGAGCAGCTGTGCCTGAGCCACGGAGGTTTTGTGTGTTGCTCGTGTGCACAGCTCAGGAGGCCGTGTTTGCCAGCTGACCCCACAGGGCTGGGCATTGACCATGGCTGCTGGGAGCTCTTGTGGTTGCTTGCCAGGGCAGAGCCTTTTTCTGTTGCTTGTCAGCAAACCCTGGCACTGCTGATGGGTGGCCTGGCCCAAAAACACAGCAAGGACCATGTTGGATTGCCCATGTGATCCAGAGCTGCTGCACAGGGATGGAGTGACTGTTCACTGTGATTTCTTTCCTGCTGACATTGTGCTCTGCAAATTATGAGATGTAAAAAAAAAAAATGTGGGGAAGTTTTAGGGTCAGGTAAAGGACTCTGTTAAATCCATACACCCATTTCCCAGTAACAGCAGCGATACAGGATAGCAGGGCTGGATCCTTGTATGTGTGTATCTGCATATTTCCATCAAAGGCAATCATTTCTCATTTTAAGCTTGAGCAGGTTTTTGCCCTAAAGATCCTGTAAAATGTCTCTTTTTAGAGTGATTGTGTTTGTTTGTTTGTTTGTTTGTTTGTTTTTTCTGTTGAAAGTTGGACTGCTCCTAAAGATGCTTATGCTTGTGGCAGCTGGAAAGAATTTGGGGTAATTATGTACCTTAACTGATTTTATGGACAAAGAATATAATAGAGCAGTGATGTGGGGCACAGCTTGGGTCTCTGTTTCAGAAAGGCTGTGTTTTGTGTTGGAGTACAGCCCTGAAGGAAATGCACAGGTACACAGAAATACATGAAATGCCACCAAAACACTGCCCCCTCAGCAACCTCCCAGAGCACAGTACTGCAAGGAGCTGGTGAAGCACCCTGACAGCTCACCATGCTTCAGCCTTGTGCTAAAATGCAACTGGTGTTGTCCTAAAGCCAACCCAATAAACGAAGGCTTTGTCAATAATATTTCAGTGGGCTGGCATTGCCTGTGGCCAGGCCAGGCTGCAGCCAGGGCTGGTGTGTGTTTCATGGCTCTGAGTGTCCAGAGCTGACTGCCATCACTTTCATGACTGGCACCCAGAGATGCTGTCACAGTCAGATCTTGCATCTTTATGAAGTATTAAATAGCCATCATACATCTCACTGGGGAAGACCAAGAGAGCGTTGGGTCTTCTAGTCCAGATGGTACTAAAACCAGGTTTTCTTGCAAGGATGCTGCATAATCTTCTTTCATCTTTATTTTCAGAGCAGGAGATGGCCTGTGACAGGAAGGACCACACTGTGCCCTTAAAAAAACAAAAGGCAAATGATAGGTCTGTGATTTCAGTCCTATGAATATCACTTATTGTCAAGGTGGGAATTTGGAGTCAGAGAGCAATGCAGGCAGCAAGGTGCCAGCCAGCCTGCTTGAACTTCAGTCCCTCTGAGCCAAGAAATACTCTAATTATTTTATGCAACATGTGGCCCTTTGATTCTGGCAAGCAGAAGCAGAGAGAAAGTTGCTATGCAACCAGGCAAGCAGCTGCTGAGCCAAGGAGTCCAAGAACTGGGAACTTTTACAAACATGAATTGTCTTGAAAAACACAAATGGACAGAATTTTATGGTTGCTTCCAATTTTTGTGTTTGTCATCATCTTCCTTCTGAATTTATTTAGTCAGTGTTGGTGAAGGGTCACAGAACTGTTGCCTCAGGTGCAGGAGCTGTAAAACTGTGGGAATTTGGCTTTGGTGACAGCGACATTCTGTCCATACAGCTGACAAGGGGCCTTAATTATTTTAGTCTAGGCTTGCTCTGAGCCCAGAGCATTCCCCCTGTGACTGCAGTGCTGGCTGGGGCACGGTGTCTCTGGCAGCGGTGCCGGGTCACCGGGAGGTTGTGCCCAAGGCCACGGCTGGCAGGGATGAGCTCTGCAGAGGGACATCCCATGCTGCCTTTGTTCCCAAACCAAAATGAGCTCCAGGGTCCCTGCAGGGACCATCACCCTGGGGTGAACGTTTGTTCAGATGAATGGCTGAATTTTGCTCATGTTTTCTGCGAAAATAAATGTGGCTGTCTTCTCAAAGACTGGGCAACCAGCAAACTGGTTCTACTCCTCTGCTCAGATGCAGTTCTAGTGCTGGCAGGGAGGCCTGTCTGGCATTAGCTTTTTATTACATAAATAACTGAATAAATGGTAGTGAAGAACAAGTTCCCTTTTCTTCCCTCAAATATACACAATGAACTAGCAAAGGTCACTGACAATCTTTTTAATGAAGTTACAACTGAATTACAACTGGACACAAAACACAAGCTCTGACTACCACTCGGGCTATTTACCTACTTAATAAATTCCAGGAGAAATGTACATTCAGGGCTGTAAACAAGTCCTTTATAACCATCCCTTCCATACAGGCTGTAAACACTGTTTAGACACTCTGACTTGGAAATAATATATTGGAATAATCACTGCTCCCCCTGCACCACAACCTAATTCATTGCATGGCAGACGGGGGCATTAGGCGAAGTCCCTGCAGAGGAAGATCGATGGTTAAAGAACTGCCAAGTAGGGCCACAAATCCTTCATCAGATTGCAGCCAGGGTGTTCGGCTGCTTCCTCTGGCTCTTATTGATAAAATCCAGACAGCAAATTATCATATCAAAGTATAAATTCAAAGCAGCAGAGCGATAATCATCTCCAATTCCTGGTGGATAAGCAGCTAATGAGAGATTTGATGAACTATAAATGCAGGACATAACAAAATAATTACAAAATGGCAAACTGTTGGAGACTTTAAGGAAGAAGGATAAGGAGAAATTTTTTAAGAGGTGCTTTTTATAAGGAAAACATGTATCAACAGTCCATCTTTGACCAGATACATTAGGGAAATTATACCAAAGCAGGTTGGGAAGTGTTCAAGGCTAGGTTGGAGGAAGCTCTGAGCAATCTGGTCTAGTGAAATGTGTCCTTGCCCATGGCAGAGGGGTTGAACTAGATGATTTTTAAGGTGTTTTCCAACCCAAATAATTGTATGATTCCATGTCCACTTGGTGCTTTTCCTAGTTCTGGATGTTTCTTAAATTTTATTCCAGCAAGAGATCATTGTAATTTTAATAGCAAAGCTCATTTTCCTTTTGCAGTAATTAAGAGTCTAATTTGTCTGTTGATGGTTTTGGATGCTCAGAGTAAACACCAGGAATGGATAATGGTGCAGGTACCCAGGAAGCCTTTCAGTCCAAAAGGCTCTTAAAATTATCTGTTATAAGATGTTAAATCAACAAAGGAGGTGAAGGGGGAAAATTACAGAGGTTTCTGCCTGTGAAGCTGCAAAATGTCTGCTTGGAGCTGGGAATCAGTGAGTGATGAGGCAGTGGGTTTGGGTTTGCTGGTGTCAGGTACATGTCATGCAGAGATCCACTGACGGTCTCGGAAAGGGGATGAGCTACAAGGTCGAGTTTTTGAGGTAAGATTGTATCAGATGGGAGATGTGGTGCTGGTGAAATTTTTTTAATGGCTCAATATATAAGAAAATTGCATCTTACAGATATCATGCAGGTGGAATCTGCAAAATGCAGCCATGCCCTGACCCTGGATGGCAGAGGGGGAGACTGTGCTCAGGTCCTGGCTCTGTCTGCCTAAGGGGACCATGCTGGTTGCAGTGGAGACTGGAGCAGCTGAGGGAGGTTTGGAAAGGGGCTGGAAGGAGGGCTTGGGCTCTGCATGGCAGGACTTTGTCTGTAGTGAGGAGAAGGCAGCAGGAACTGCCCGGGTGGTTGAGAGTTGAATGTGTGCAGAAACACAACAGCTGGGGAACAGCAGAAAGGCAGGAGGGAGCTGAGTTTTGCTCTAAGAATGAATCCCTCACAATGAGGCTGCAGGGTGAAGAATCACTCATTCACTCTGTGACTTTATGCTGGGTGGCAGCTTGGGACAGCAAACCACTCCCTGGGGAGAGGAAAGCGCTGCTCCACGTGCCTGTGAAGCCAGCATTTGTCTCCTGATGAGTGCAGCTTTGGTGGCTGATCTCTGGAGACTCCAGCCTTTTTCCAAACACTGCAAATTGTTGGAAATCCTTATTCCAAAGAGCTTGCAGTCAGAATCAAAAGAAGGCAGTTCAAAAGAAACAAGGACAAGACAAATTTAAGTGTATGTGATATTCAAGATGTCATTAGTTGTAAATAATGATTTGCCTGACCTTGGCACTGCTCCCAGGAAGTCACACCAGGCTCAAGAATGCAACACGATGACGCACAACTTGAAAATACTGTGTCAAACCCCACCTGGTTCCTGTTAGCTGAAGGTCTTGTTGACACTGCTCATTTGCTCTTCACTCGACTGAAGATTCATGGACTCATTGAAGGATGTAGCTTGATGGAACTGCTTGGCAAACCCTGATAGTTTTAAAAGGTTTAATAAATTACTAATTAAAGGAGGAGAAAAAACTCAGCTCAGAAATGTCTGCAAACATGTGCACTGTTTTTTTTCAACATTTTGTAAATTAAATAATTTAAATTGATTTATGAAAACTGTTTCCTTTTTCTTTTTTTTTTCCAACATGGGATGTTTATGGAAACTACTTTGATAGGCATGCCCAAATACTGACAATGCTCCTTGTTTCTTCCTCAAGGACCTCATCATAGCTTGTGCAGATAGGATTTCTCTAACCTGCAAGTGAATCACACCAACCTGTTTTTTGAACCAGAGCTTCATGGGGGTGCCATCTAAAAGCCCAGCTAACAGCAGATACAGTGCTCATGAAGTACTGAATATCCATAATGGTTCTTTTGAGGAGTATGCTTTGAATATATTTTCATACCTCTTACACAAATATAGAGAAGTATTTTAACTGCTGTCATCTCTCTTAGCCTCCTGCAGACCATCTGACCCATCAGCTTTGTTTGCTATTGCTGAAAAACTGGGATTGAACTTCATGAATGAACTTTGAGGTGAGCTGAGGGAAGATACCCAAGTGGAAGACATAATCTCACAGATTCATGTGCTGTTTTGTTCCCTTTTAAAAACTGTATAATTTTCTTAAATAATAGTGGGCTGATGTTTGCTCTTATTTCCTTTCCCTGTGAGGAGACATTTGGACTCCTATAACATTTTGTGTGTTGGGGAGGTAAGTCATACACATGTGGATATTTGTGCCTACATATCTGCCTTTCTGTCACAGTTTGCTATGGTTGCTACATACTCCTGATGGAGAAAGCAGGGCTAAAATGTAGCTTGAAGGGATACAGGAAGCTGGAGAGCCTGGTGGTAATAATTAGCATCTCTTGAGGAGTGACTCCATGTTCCTGAGCTGACCCCCAAGGTAAATAGAATACTTTGCTAGAAATTCTGAGTCAAGCTTCTCTCCTCTGGTTCTGCAAAAGAACTTTGATGATGATGCAGTTGTGGTTTTCAGTTGTGGTTTTAGAAGTTTGACACATCTAATGAACCTCTGCTCCTTCAAATTTGTACTGAATATCTTCTCCGTGTAACCAGTGAGTAAGAGGAACGTAGTTCAAGTATCTTCCCTCATCCTGTTTCCTGATAAGATACACAAACATTGCCAAGTTACTTTTTCGAGAGAAAATACAATCCTCTGGCTTTCAATGAACAATTGTGAAATAAAGTCTGTTCTTTAAAAATACTGGTTTTAGCTAATCAAATAAGAAATGTGAGGAGGACCACATAGTTCCTTCTGAGGCCTGAAGAGATTGTGTTGTGGATCAAAAACTCAGTAAAATCAAACCCAAAACAATCCCAAATGATGACAGCTGAATGGAACGGCAGGGATTGTTCTGAAAGTCTGAAGTTCTATAGGAATTGATGTTTCTGAGTCATCCAAGATGCCCCAGTGGTAAGCAAAATAACAAAATGGAGAAAATGCCTAGAGTACCATCCATTAGAAAACAAACAAATCATTTAGAACTTTGGCAAGATACAACTCAGGCAATTAAACAGGGAAAGCATTCCTGCCTTAATCTTGCTGTGTGTTTGTTGGTCTTAAACTAGGATTAGAACTTGTAGATTTATGACCTGTATATAAAATAAATTAAAAAATCCCTCCTAGAAGAGGGATTCTTTTTGCATAAAAAGTGATGTTTGGCAGAGATGATTGTGCACTAGAAGATTTGACTTTCAAATATTCTCACAAATCAAAGCAATTTCTTGATGAGCCAGTTTTACTATTCTGAACCCCAAAGAAAAGTGTCCCCAGGTGATACAAACTGAAGCCCTGACCTGAACAGCTGCAACTGGAACCCTGTTTCAGTTGATAATTGGAATTCATTAAGCCAGGCCAAGAAAGGCAATAGGAGCATGGCAAAAGAGTAAGTACCTAAATACCTTAAAACCAAGATAACCCTTCCCTCCTCTTGCCCTTAGTCCCCAGTCCCCTAGAAATCCTTCCCTCTAAATTAGTGCTCCTTCTTTAGGCTCAAAACTCTTAAATACCTGTATGATATCCCTGAACCACCTCCTGACCTATGTTTTAAAATGTTTTGTAAGCTTGATTCACCTTTTGCTACTGAAACTCTGCCTTTTTTTCAGGGTGAGAGTGGCAAAGCCTGGTTTGGAAAGCATTTCTTCAATTTGTAAAATTTACTGACTTTTCACAGGTGCTTGGCACCCAGGGGAGGGTATCTCAATCTGCTGGATGAGTCAGAAACTGTCCATTAAAGAAAGAGCTGGGTGACAAAGAAGAAGAGTGTTGCTAATGCCTCCGTGCAGCCCTCCTGGCTTCAACATTGGGAAGTTTCCCTGGAATTGGTTTCTGTATGGAGGGAGCCATGGGCAGTAACTGTCTGCCATTAAGAGAGGGAATCAGAAATTTGGATACTGCTCCAGTGCCTCTGATGCCTCTGCTCACTCCTAAACCATGGGGACTGTCAGGGCTTAGCAGAGACATGGGCTGAAGGAAATCTGAGCTGGTGAATGACCACCAACATCTAAACTTCTGCAACTTCATGTGAAAGTACCAAAAACCAGGGTGGATATAGGGTCACAAAAAAGCTCTGTTTCTAAAGGCACTTTTCAGAAGAACCTTATTTTAAGGCAACACCAGCCCTGCAAATAACTTATTGAACTTATTTATAAGCTGCTCATGAATAATTTATACTACATTAACTTGTAAATGTGATAGCTTTTGAAATCATTAGGCTCCAGTAGGTTGCTTTGTAAGTCCATGGGCTGGATCTCATTATTAAAAGCTAATTAGCTCATTCAACTGGAACACATTCTGTCAAATAGCTATGCCAGTACTCTTCTTTTTATTACAACAGATTATATTAATTCTAAAAATATTCCAGAAATGGCATAATAAAAATATTTAATAATAAAGATACAACATTCTATATGAGTAGATAATTTCACTACAACTACAAAAAGTTTTCCAAGACTCGGTAAATGAGGTTTCAGGATTATGATTATTTTATGAATATATGGTATTATAAATCTCTGAGATATATATATATATATATATATAGATAGATAGATAGATATATATATATATATATAAANTTTAAATATTAAAGATTATAGCTTATACATGGGAGGGATGCTTTTAAAGTGTTCATTTGGATGTGTGAGAAGCTTGGACCTTTGTTTAAAAAGTTATGCTGCTAAAGTTAGATTTCTAAGCTATGTTTGGCACTAGAAAGGACTCAGACCACAAGTGTGAGCAACATACCCACAACAGCAGGACCAGGGGGTGGGGCAATGCCCGTGGCTGCTCTTGTCCCAGTCACAGGGAAATACTGTGGCCACCAGTCAGTTGTAAAGTCTATTTTATTTTTCCATGAAAAGTATTATTTATTTGCTGTTGAATTTTAAATATGGAGAAAACACTGCATTTGCCTTCTCCACTGTTCTTCCTATGGGTGTCATTCCAGCCACTGTGAAAAGAAATTCAAGGAGGAGAGGAAAAAATAGGCACTGACTGAGCATTTCCCACCTCTGGCACTGGACCAGGAGTCACAGCCAGCACAGATCCACAAGTGCCAAACCCAGATGTCAGAAACAGCCCAAGAACCACCTGGGCAGTACCATGGGGAAGATAATATTTGCATGAATGATTTGTTCCCCAGTCCTCCCATCCCACCCTCCCTATGAAAATAATCACAGTGTACCCTTCCAGCACAATATCAGAGGGGATATTCTGTAGAATGTGTCCTTTTTTCAGCATAAAGCAAAATGTCATTTAGGTCCATTTCTGCTAAAACCCTGGCTTTGGGAGAAGAGCCTCTGTAGGAAAAATAATTGCCACTGGGTATAAAAAAAATCCAGCTGGTTTGATAGTAATTATCTGTTGTTGGATTTGTAAAGTATTTGCTGTATAAATTATCCAAACATTCTTTTTCTTTCCCTGGTATTTTGGGTTTATATTTGTCTTTCCTTCAAATTTAAACATTTTTAAGCTTCAGTACTTTTAAATCCCTATTACCAGTTTTTAAAGGGATTAGGGTAAATGGCTTTTATTGTGCAGTCACAATACTATTGCTTTCAAATACATCTTCTTGGATTTCCTGTTCAGAAGAAAAAAAAAAAGGAGGAATTTAAATAATTCACAGCAAAGCTACAATGTCTGCTTCTGCCCTGATGAATGTTTCCCTTTAGGAAAGGCAGTTCTCTTATTAATATAACATCTGGCTTTCATCTTGAATAAATACAACAACTCAAAAGCAGGAGAAAAAGAGTCGAAATGTATGAACTTTCTGGCATATCAAGTAGCCAAAAGGTCTAATTAACAGAAATAATACCTCACAAGCAATGAGCCATAAATTAATCTTTTGGGACAAGGTGTTTCAGAGGGTCCACTTGGTCACCTGGAGTTGAGGGGAGAGGGATGGCAAGAGGAGCAGCAAACAGCTCAGATTTGTGGCTCTGCACGTCCCAGCAGCCGCTGCTGGAGGGCCCTGCAGGAGCCTTCCCTGCAGGACGGGCAGCAGGAAAGCTGTGCAGTCCCACTGGTACCTCTGGGCCACAGCCACAGCCCCTTGGCTGCCCTTTGCCCTTGTCAGACAATGTGTCCTACTCCTGCAGGACCCATCTCGAGGGCCTCTTGCCTTCTAAAATACAGTTTTGAGAACTAGACCTGGTGTTTAGAGAGAAAGTAAAGAAGTCATTTAATAATTTTAGACTTTAACCAATGAAATAAAAAAAACCCCACAAAAACCCCAAACAAACAAAAAATAAAATCTAGACATAAAAATCCTCCAGAAAACCAGTGAAGAGGGCAGAGATTTGACAGATGTCCCAGAATCATTTTGTTTCCCTGCTGCAGAGTGGGAGAGTGGACATATGCACGTGCTCCTGATGGAGGTATGGACCCGAGTCAGAGGCTGCCATGAGCAGGGTCTCTCCGGATTGAACCCAGCTCATATTTCTTGCCCCTCTGCTCTCCTGTGGGGAGTGCATTGGTCTGCCCTTGTCCATCAGTGAGCAGACAGACCAGGCTGGCCAGAGCAGTGCAGTCGGGTTTTCGTGTGCTGGCAGTCCCCAGCTGTTATCCCTGCTGGGTGTGAGTGCTCTGGATGTGCCACAATGGGGCAGGGACTGCAGCTCTGCTGAGATGGCAACGACATGGGGGTGAGATCTGGGAGGTTCCTGAGCAGAGTTTGCTGCAGCTTAGAAAATCTTTGTGTTCACTGCAGCTGCTGACTGGAAGCTGAGCCCAGCCTGCACAGGAGTGGCTGGCAAGAGTGGCTGGCAGTTGGATATAAATGCCTTTTTATTTCTGTTCCATTTGAGCTACTGTGTAGCACTTTGCTCTAAAAGCTCTCGTAATTTAGAAGTTTTAAATTTAATGTTATGACTTCGAGAGGCAACTAATATAATGTTTAACTTTCATGAAGACTCATCTATTGTTATTTTTTAAAAATAAATTCTTTTGGCCTTGCACTGTAAGGGCAAAGTCTGGGAAATGAACCCAAGGGCTGGATCTGTCTCAGGGTCTTGTATCTTCTCCCTTTATTAGGTCTGCTTCTGTCACCCTTAAAACTCTGTAGCTTCACAGCATGCCCCTATAAGGTAAAATTCAATTCCTCCTTTCTGTAGAAGGAAAAACTGATGCACAGAGCAGATAAATTACCTGCCCAAGGTCAGAGTGTGACTGAGGGAGCACTAGCACACTGATGAAACCATTTCTATCCCATTTTGATAAGCCTGAAAGTGGGTCTTGTTAGGAAGCACTGGAATGGAATATCTGTAGCAATGGGAAAATATCTTTTTACCCCTTTTTCATGCATACCTTTAGTTTTTTATGTCAAAGCCTTGGTGATAAATTTTAGCTGCTAGTGGGTAAGCATGAATGAACAAAAGTAAATTTATAGGGAGCAGGCAAAATGTTGCAAGTAAATTTGCAAGAATGCACTGTCTTCTATCCTGCAAGACCACAGGGACCAAGCCTGCTCCAGCTTGCTATACCGAATTCCCACTCACACAGATTGGTGTCTTTCAGCAGCTTCTGAGGTGAGGAACACCAGGAGGATACAGTCAAGTTTTTTCATGATGGCCTGTTTCCATTAACTGAAAGCAAAGACCTCACATGTCAAGGTCTTATGTTTCAAGAAGCTCTTAGTTGTTGGCTTGACTTTTGCTTGACAGGTACAATATTGGTAATGAAAAGAGAGGACTCACTTTGTCACTATGGTGAAAACACAGAGAAAGATTTCTGTTGTGGGTTAGACTTGTTTCCTCCAGCGAAAAAACAATATCTTATCTCTTGTGACTCTTCTCTTCCCAAACATAAAAACATCAGTTGCCCAGAAAAGTGACATCAAAATGTAAGGAGACATTTCACTCATCCTTGCCCACATGTCAAGGCAGTGGAATTTTCAGGGCATTCTTTTATTCCCCTAGCACCTGATTTCTTGTGGTTTAACCTCTGGACCCTGAGAGCCAGACAAGTAACTCACTCATCTGCATCTTCACTTTCCTTCCCTGTCACCTCCCAAAACAACTTAGTGGGCTGGCTCTTGCACTTTAGTGCATTTTGCTGATAATTCTCATCTGGTGGCATGTCTTAGAGCACTAGATTGCTACAAAGAACTCTTGACGAAATATCATGTTTAAAACAGTGATTATTTGAAAACTCTGTAGAGAAGGAAGTTAGTTTAACAGAGATTCACAACTCCTTTGAGAGCCTATCCCAGCTCCCCCCAGCATCTGGGGGCTGCTGTCACTGAGCCCAGACAGAACATGGTGAGGTGCTCAATGTGCTGTGAATGCTGCTGAATCCTTAGGTGGGACTAAGAAAACACAGACACTCTCAGGAGTAATTGCAGCTCTGGAGATCTTGTGCAATTAGGAGGAAAATGCATTCCTGGATTCAGATACTGATACTCTGAGGTTTACTTTTTTCATCTTGAAAGACATAAAGACCACGCCAGTGGTTTTAACTGGAACATGTACAAGTTGATTTTTCCCACTGTCCCTGCATGTCTGCAGGAAATTACAACCAGGAAAGAGCCAAGCTGTGATAACTCCATCACCACAAGGGTTTGCCTCTTGCTGCCTTTAGCCCTCCATTCTGATGTGTTTGTGTTAACCTCCTCTTCTCCTCCCAATGACAGCGCTGGCCCTGGAGCTGGCAGCAGCAGCGCTGTCCCTGCGGCACTGGCCGCCCTGCGAGCGCCGCTGCGGCATCAGAGAGCCCCGATGATGATGGGGAAAGCAGCAGCAGATGTGAGGAATTTTTCCTAGTCACGGGCCTTTCTCAGCAGCATGTATTATTCAGTCTTTCCATTTGTAATCATCACAGAGTGAGTCTTTCCTTACAAGAAAGAGAGGCGCAGTCCTGCTGACATTGAACGCTCTGGCAGAGGGCTGCAGACATCAGTAGGGAAATTTTAATGGGTTTTGTCTCTTAAGTAAAACCTCAAAATGAATTATTTTCTCCTTGTGTATAATCGTTTCAGTAATCTGAAAACATTTATTTCTGTCACCAACAGAATAATTCTTCCCTTTGACAAAGAAGTGAAGTTCACGGTCTGTAGAGGTACCATTATTTTTGGGAAAAGGAGGTCTCAAAGGCACTTTTCTAAGTGATTACAAGTAACTCCTGGGTAGCTCAACTGCACTCAGGTGTCACCTCGCTCAGGAGCTGCCCCACTACTGTGGTCATTAAAAAACAGCTTAGCATTTACATGAGGCTGGGTTAAAATTCATCTTTGTGAAAGACTGCATTATTTAAAAAAACCCTCACAGGCCAGCATCATTCTTGAAATCAGTTACCTAATGGGCTTTTTGATTTTTAATTATTATTATTATTGACTGTGTCATTTACTGTACATAAATAAGGAGAAGATGGTCTCTTTTGCTAAGCTTCTTTGTTGCAGTACTGGAAATCAGCTTGTAAAATAATTGCCTTTTGCTTGGCTGCTTGCTCTGTTTTCACATAGAAAACTGTTACAAAAAACTTCTTTTAAAACCACATTGCAATAGTTTTAATATTATTGCAAAATTAATTATGACACTATTGGTAGTCTCTTGATCTTTGCAATAACTTTCTCTTCAGCCTTCTGAAGAAGGTAGAGAGCAGAGGATGGAGCAAATTCAAGAGCTGAATGTTTTCAAATAAAGATCATCTGAAGATCCAAACCCCCATGGCAGAGAATGGCTGCAGCCATGGGCCATGGGACCACCTCTGTCTCAGCTGTTTTCTCCATCTCTGGAGGCATCCTGTGCATAAATTCTCTTGCTCTTGCTTTGCTTATGGCTTGGAATACCATATCATCACTATCAGTGCTTGTGCCTTCCCTGGAACTCCTTTTGTCTCAGGTATCTTTAAATGGGAGTGAAAATTATATCAGTGGAACCCATCAATGCAATGGAAGAGTTTTAGTGAGCAGGCAGACACGGGACATTTAGTATTTTCCCAAATCTACTTAATAACAATCCCTTGTATAACATGGTCTACTCCTGCCATTTATTAAAATCTGTGATTTGGGGGGAAGAAAAAAAAAAAGCAATATGTTTGAGCTTCAAAGGGTTTCAGCAGGGTTCAGTTTGTTTAAGCTGTCAAATGTTTATTAATTTCTTTCAGAGGAAAGTCCTTATGCTTTGTTGCAGAAGGATATTTTATTAAGTTCAGACAAACTGAACTGGCCTTCAGCAAATAGCATTTGGCTCTTGAACCAGGAGGAAATAGCTTGATATGGTGTCATCATATTACAAAAGTGATATGGTGGCTAGAGGTCAGAAATTCTCGTGTTTGTTCATTTGTATTGAATATATTGAATTTGTGATGCATTATCTGAGTTCCTGTCAGTGCTTTTCTCAATCGGAATTTCACCTGAGTTCAGGAGGAAACGCAATCGATGTGTGGTCTGTGCTCCTACAAACAAAGGGCTTCTGAAAATGTTGATATCACCAGCTACAATGGTTAATGTGCCAGTTAACTTTTTCTCATCTCGGGCTGCTAAATTTCTTGGTGCCTTCACTGCATGTCCCACTGAGACCATTTTGCTGCTGCTTACCTTAGACCCTGGGTAGCTGCATGTGGAATAATCAATGGCGTCTCTGCCAATGACTCCTTCCAGGCCAAGGGGAGCATGGCTTTCACTGTAAAATAATGTCACTAGCTCATCCCAGAAAGTTTTCAAGGCCAGGCTGGATGGGGCTCTGAGCAACCTGGTCTAGTGGAAGGTGTCCCTGCTGATGGCAGGGGGGTTGAAACTGGATGATCTTTAAGGCCCCTTCCAACCCAGGCCATTCTGTGATACTATGAAATTCAGGTTAACTTCTCATCTTCATAAGCCACCCAAAACTGTTTCTCCTCCTGTGGTGGAAAGGTCCCTGTGTCATGTCTCCCTGTGGATTTGCTGGCAGGGTGAGAACATTTGCTTCTGCTTTCTGTTCCTAAACACCAATGTATGATGAGACAGACTCAGCCTGTGGTGTTTCCATACATTTATGGTTATCCCTTTATTAATGATAGAAAAATCTCATGGCCGGGGATGAAGTAAAGGGAGGGAGGAGATAGCAGCATAATTTTGGTTCCTTATATTCTATTTTCTTGTATAAATATTAATTCTTTCACCAAGAATTGCAACTGATTTATCCACAGTTTATTGGATTTAATATTTTTTGAACTGAGGGAATCTCTGTGACAACTGACCAACAGAAAATTAATTAGGATTCTGAATCTCTACTGCTGGTGTCTTAGGGCTCTTTGCTTCTCTGGATTAAATTGCCTTAAACTCTTTATTGAAGAGAGCAGGGATCTTGGCACTGGAATCAAGCCCACATCTGCACCTGGTTTTTCCTTTTAAAAGTGGATAGAGTGAAAAGAATGTTAAATCTTTTTATCCAAGGTTCAAGACATGCTAGACAGGACATAAAAAGATGTTTTCTTTGTTAGGGTTTATAATTTTGAGTGTTTACCTACCATGGATTTACAGTGGGTTATTTTCCTGTTTGTTTTGGAGTGTTTTGTGTGTTTTTTGATGCTTAGAACACATCCTTTATTACCAATTGCCTGTCTGGGATCCCAGGATGAATGGTTGTCTTGTATTTTTAATGAGGCTGAAGTTAACATGGGCATGTTTGTTTAGCAACAACATACCCAACTGTTTGCATGTCAAGGTGCCTTTGTTTGTGTCCCACCATCATCAGCTCTTTCAGCAGGATCAGGGAATAAAGCTGGTAGTTAGCTTCTGATGGGGATGGAAAATGAAGCATTGAACCTGAATCTCCTCTCATTCATGTTGCCATAAAGTGTGAGTAACTCTCTCTAAGCCAGCTGAATTATATCAGAAAGAGGGAATTTGGCCAATGTCATTCACAGTCTTGCACAAACAAGATATTTGAGTCTGGTCTAAGGATCAGCTTTTGATTTTTGAACATTTAGTAATAAGTCTTCAAGGAGCTACAATGACAGTAATAAAAAAAAAGGGTAATAAAAAAGAAAGTGTTCTCCAGATTCCAGAAGGTATTGGAGGAAGCATATTTTCTCTCTATTCAATAGCTAATTTCTTCCTAGGAAATTCAGTTTCTGAAAATAAATGAAGTGTTATATCAAACCAATTGGCAACACTGAACAAGACAGTCTCTGTCCCTGTATGCTTGTGTGACAGTCAGACCTTGTGGCTGTTTGCTTCAGAATCAGGATGGAGAGGTCAGAGATGGGGTGGCAATTTTGAGCTCTTTCACAGATTTCTCCCCTGTAAGCCTTAGTAACTCACTCTGTTTTGATTTTTCACATAGGAAAATAGAGTTTGCAATCCCCTTCTTCCTGTCATGGCTCCTTGGGGGCTGGTCAAGGACAGTGATGCTTCCACTGCTACCTAATCTGGCAGCATCCAGGGTAGGAACTACCAAGTCCTTGGCTTCCATTATGCCTGGTGCACTGGCTCATGATCTCACCTGGGGCTTTGGAGCCCTGCCTTGAACCTTATGAATTTAATGTGTTATACATAACTCAGCAGTGCCTGAGCACCCTCCAGCCCTGCCCAGCAGCACTGGGGACCTGCCTTGTGTGTTCCAGTGCATGATTCTGGATGCTGTGTGCTGCTGAAAAATGTTGTTTCTGTGACAGAAAGACCCTCAGCTTTTCTTTTAAAACATCACTATTAAACCAGGATTTCTGAGACATGCTGGAGTAGTGGTTATGTGGTGGTTGCTAATATTTGGATGTTAGTGTTTGTCTGAGAGATGTCTTCATTCTTCTGCAAAAGTAGCTGGATGAATGTCCTCCTTTCTCACTGCACAGCTATGTATCCCTCCATAAAACAGAAAGGGGATAGAGCCCTGGCAGCTCCATATCTGCTGATGCTTTGCAGCTGCTGAAGACTGTTCTTCCTCAAGTGCTGCCACAGAATCAGGACAGCCTGGAAGATGTGGGGTGTGAGAACAGAGAACTAAAACTACTGCACTCCCATGGTGTTCAGTAATGTCTCTTTTCTCTCTATATTTATGTCTTTCAAGCACAGCACAAGGATTTGTGTTGCTGTGCAGGGCAGTGTCAAGAAGCTGCGTGGTACTGAGGGCACTGAGCAGCAGAGAGCAGGGGCAGGGCCTCCAGCTGACTGCTGCCAAATATTAAGGGGAATAATAGATGGGTTTGCTGGACTTGAGGAAGTTTGTAGCCTCTTTTGTGGATAAAGATTATACAGAGGCTTTCAAAACTTGTAAAATCATTTCAGCTCAAGCAGGGACAGATATGAGATGAAAGCCTCCAATGTGTTTATAGCCAAGGAACCTCTTGGAGCTGGAGGAGGGAACTCTGGGGTGCCAGTCCCTTGCCTGGCAGCAGCCCCCACAGAGCCACCATGCCATGTGCCAGTGCTAACAGTGTCCTCTGCAGGACTCCTGATGATTTTAGAAATGGTTTTGCCTTCAGAAAACATCAATGTTTTTGCTTCTCACTGGGGAGCTTTGCCTTCTCTTGGAGCAGGGCTTTTTTCACAATGCAGTGAAAAGAAACGAGCAAAGATGAGTGTTCTCAGTTGCTTCTGCCCTCCATCTATTTTTTAATTTCCTATTGCTGTTCATTCTGCTCCTCCACGGAGAAGGTGCTGACTCGTTCCTCTCCTGTCTGGGGAGATGCACACTCAGCACCCTGAGCACCCCTCGACCCTGCCCCTGTCCCGCAGCAGGGACGGGAATGGGACAGGAATGGGACACTGTTCTCCAGAGTGTGCTCCCACCAGGCCTTGTCAGCAAAGCATGGAGAAGGCCATGCATGTGCTGATCACCTTGGGATAGGACAGGGGGGAATGGCTTTCAACAGAAACAGAGTAGGTTTAGGTCAGATATCAGGAAATAACTCTACAGTGAGGGTGGCTAAACGGGTTGCCCAGAGAAGCTGTGGCTGCCCCATCCCTGGGAGTGTTCCAGGCCAGGCTGGAGGGGCTCTGAACATCCTGGTGTAGTGGAAGGGGGGCATGGAACTAGTTGATCTTCAAGGTCCCTCCCAACCCAAACCATTCTGTGATTCTATGATTCTGTGATCACTTATTTGCACTTGCTAACAGAGTAGGTGAAATAACAAAAACATTTTAATTTGGGGCCACTTTGCCATCTCCCTGAAAATACTTCTCAAAGGTGTGAATAACTCTGTAAACACACAGCAGTGGAAAGCCTGCACTAAGATTTAAACCACTCAGATCCCAGCATCACAGTGAATTAAAGCCAAAATAACCATGCTGTGCATTTAATCAAACAAGGTCTATTTCAAGGAAAGCTTTGATTTTTTTTCTCTGTGGCTTTTTCTGCATTTTGTTTAAATACACTCTGGTCATATTCTGCCTCTTACTGCTACAGTCTGATGCTCTCTTTGGAAAGACTTTTGATGGTTTTGGAAGAATTTGTATATTTATACTTCTAATTCTACAACTCAATAAATATTTTAATTTCTGATTCAATTAGGTCTGGCTCTAACCCAACCTGAACATCCCCTAGGCCTCAGGAATGACATTTAATTTTGAAAGTATTTTTCCAGGCTTGGCAAGGTAAGAAAAATGAAGCTCTCATTAAACATAGGAAGGCAACATGTTGTTTGGTTTGCAGTTTAATATTATTGTTTCCAAACAGCTTCTCAAGGAGTCGCTTTCCTCTTGTACAACAAAAGCATTCTTGCTTCTAGACATAGTAAAGAGTTGCAGGAATAAAGTAAGAAATGCTATTTACAGTGAACAGGAAGCCCCCAGACCCTATACAGAATATATGTGCATAATTTACTGAAATGATGTGAGTTTTTCAAGGTGGTCACTTTTCACACTCTCAGCAGTCCATCAAGGCATAGAAAGAGCAGAAAGGCTCAATAAAAACAAAATGGGGAAAAAAAGGAAACATTTAAAAAGACTGAAAGGTGAAGAAAAATTATATAAGGCAGAAATGAAACACTGGCTTCATTATCTTGGAATGCCCTTTTAATGCCTGTGCCTGGTTTGTTGGGTACCTGCCCCAGAGTTGCCTGCATTCATCATCAGTGGCATTTGGCTGGTCATGGGACTTCTGGCTTTTCCTCTATTACTGTACAAAAAATAGACACTTTGCTTTGTCTTCTGCTGCTTATTACCTGATTTGAGGGGGTGATTTATGAACACTTCATTCATTTTTAAATTTTCTTTGGAGATAAAATATAATGCTTGTCAATGTGGCAGCTAGAACAGTAAGCACACAATTATGCAATGTTATGTCTTTAAGTGACACCATTCTGAGGAATGTGGCACAGCCAGTGATCTGAGTCACTGTGATAACTTAATGTTTAAATTATGTGTAGAATGAATGATCTGCTGAAGCCCAGCCCAGAAGGTTCCTTCCCAGCCTGCAGAACTCATTCTTCTCCTTGCTGGTGCTGTGCCACTCTGGATTAATAGAAATAATTTGCTCATGCTAAAAAAAGGGTTTTGTCAGCTCTCTGATGGGATGTGGTGCACATTTCCTAAGTGTGTACCCAAAAATTAGTTGATGGAGAGTTTTATTCTGGAAGAGTAGAGGACAGACTGTTGAAATATTTTTAGACGCTTAAACAGAGAAATTCCTTGAGGGATTTTTGAGCCCTTCCTGGGATCTGTGATAACGTTCAGAGGTCTGGTTGTGTTGTTTTCTCTGAGTCTCAGAGAGCCCCTTGAGGGTAGCACAGAGATCATTCTTTATCACACTGGGAGTTTTCTGCTACCTGCCAGACAAGCAAGTCAGCTTTGAGCAGAAGTCACTGTCTGCTGGGTTGGAGGAGCCTGAGATCGTTACACAGGGAGAAGTTTGTGTCATTATTCAGTATTTTGCTGACAACATAAACCAGAAACATGATTTCATGGACTTTATTTCACAAAGTAGCCAATGCAAATAGTATTTAAAAAATGATACTGCCAAACATGCAGACAGGAGCCTGAGGGAGTCCATGGGGCCCATATGGCCAGAAATCCTGGCCAAAAACTCTGCCAGGGAGAGGAAAGCCCACTGCAGTCATGGATGGCTCTTTTCCCATGCTCAGCCCTGTTTTCTGGCCACCACTGGTGCCAAAAAGGGCTTTGAGAGTCACCTGGGGTACTTTGCCGAATGTGCTGAAGGCCACCACAAGAAACTGCAGTGGCATCTGCTCTTACCTGGTGGCACAGATCCCAGCCAGAGCTGGGTCCTGTGTGCCAGTGCCATTCCATCTGCTCCCCATTCACCACCACCACAGCCTGTGCTGACAAGTCTTCCTCTTGTGGTGCTTCTGCACTTGACAGTGAAGTGGCATTTCATTAACTCCACTTCATAACACTCTCCTCAGTGACACTGACATGCTGTAGAGCTACTGCAGAACTATTTTAACCATGTTACTTTAGGTAATTTACTCTGCTAATTATCTTCAGGTACTTTCTATTATTTAAATCTGTATGGTTTAATGGATGACAGCAGGAAATAAATTTTGCCTTGCTGCTGGTACCAAAACAGCCACCTAAGAATTCACTCTATCCTTCTGCTGCCACTGCAGTGCTGAAATGCACACAGAGAAATCAGATCACTGCAACTCAGCCTGTTGCCATAAAATATAACCTTTTCAATCCATTTCTCAGCAAATCACTATTAATTACCTGAAACAGGCAATATTTGTGAACATTGCATAGAAAATATAGTAAGATGTATCAAATTCTGGACATTTAATTTTTTTTGGAGACTATTATTTATTGTGAATATTACCAACTTAATGGCAGCAGATGGGTTTACTTAGTTGCATAAACCCAATGGCAATAGTCTCCCTCTCAGAGAGGAACCTTCTCTAAGTGAGCAGGATTAGTGCAAGGTGTTATTGAACAGGATTAGTGCAAGGTGTTATTTTTCTGGTAGTATCAGTGTGGTACCTTCAAACTTGATGGACAGTAAGCCTTTGTATTACAACAGGTCAGTGACACAAGCTGGGGAGTGTTAGCAATGGGCAGGGATTTAAGCATTCCCAGCCAGCGAGCAGGGTGAGTGCTGTGAGACAAAAATCTGTCCAGCTGTGCATCTAACCATCTAACATGGCCAGTGTTTCTGGAGTTCAACTCTATGTAAAAATTATATTTCTAGTGCCTAAAATTCTTATTCAAATGGAGTAACTTTGGAATTTTTTATTTTAATCAAAGAAGTTAAGAACAAAGACATGCAAATAAGCAAGTCTGATATTACACATGCATCCCTAGGTAGAACATTTTTTCTCTGAAAAGAGAAAAGAAAAAGCTTTTAATTTGAATAAAACCTTCAAGAGGAATGTTTCTACTTAAATGGGGGGGAGGGGGGAGAAGAGGCTGTTCTGTTTACAACTCTAAGAATGGATTGTGATAAAGACAGGAAACTGGCACTGTCATTATGAGTAAGATTATTTGTTCTTTGCTGATGGCCATTAACATTGTCAGCAATTTACATACAGGAAAAAACTCAGCCTCCCCTGCTGAGATTACAACCTGAATTCATCATTGGCAGCACACCTCAGACACTTCACAGTAAATTCAACACCACAGTAGATAAACTTTCAAAAAGTTAAGGCCTTTAGGATTTTATCTGCAGCATGTGTCAGCCTTTTTAACAAGATCAGGTGCCTTTTAGTGCAAACAAACAGACATGAATCCAGACTATTAGAGGCAATACCTCAGACATGGCCTCCAAGTAGACTTGTTTTCCCTCCTGCAGGCAGCCCAAACCAGATAAAGGAATAAAACAACTCAAAAGAAAACAGAAATTACTGACAGCAGAAGAAATCTGAAAAGGCTGCACTCTCAACTTGGGAATTCAAATCAGTTGTTTTTTCTTAATTAGTTGAACATTCATGGCTGGAAATTACCTAGAATGGGATAAAAAATGCTGGGGGATAGGAGGCAATCACATATTTACCTTCTCTCTCCTGGGTTAGTGACTCCATGAAGGCTTTCACTGCCCATCTGGGAAGGAGAGGAGCATGTTGGCTGGGTGAGCACCTATGTCTGTGGAAGCTGGGGCTGGGGGGCACACAGCACCCACTCACCCTCCTGATGGGGACTGGAGGAAGGGGGTGCAGCCATGGATGGGCACACACCATGGATGGACCCTTGCACCCCACCTGTCCAAAGGCTCTTTGTTCTCTTAAACTTCATTGTAATTATTATTGGCCCAACTCCTCCCTCCCACCACTCGAGTTCTGCATGACAGATATTATGTCCCAGGTAAGGACTTCAGACCTCTGGCCCTGCGGTTGTCAACAGTGCACAGGGTATCCATGGTCTGTTCTTATCCCTCTGCTACCCTCACTTATCTTATGGCATTTCTACCACCTGTTGCCCTTTTTATTTCCTATATATTTTTCAATTCCATTTCAATTTTTAATCGCCCTCAAGGAATGGCCTACTTAACCTATGGGTCATCTACCCTGTATAGCATTTCTTTTGTTCCATCATGACACCCACATGTAAAGCCAGCCTCACCTGTAAGTGCCTGTCTGTAAGTTTGAAACAGATTTTTTTTTGAGGGGGGGGAAATATTATTTAGGTTGTAGTATATTTCACTGTTTAAAGTTTCCCTTTTATTAACAGACCTTCATAAAGACAGGAAAATGTCTTTGGTACTCATCCATCTGCTTCTAACACAGTGTTGGAGCTGCCTTTTAATAATTATTTCAAAATAGGTATGAGCTCAGGAAACTAATATTTTTTTCATCTCAGATCATCTTTTATTGTGGAAACCAGCTGGCCTTTGCAGCATCGTATCAGTTGTACCTTCATAAAACTCTGCAGGCTCTCTGGAGAATTCTGAATCTGGAACCCGTTTTTCATGGCATAACACAGATAATCAAAACAAATTAGGCACACAGATAATTTAAATTCTTATAGAAGATGTGACCTTATTTCTAAAAAAAAACCCCAAAGTAGTCAGAATAACATCTTGAAACTTAGTAGAAACTTAAGTCTGGATTTTCCAAAGAATTGCATGTCCTGATGAGTAGCATTTTCCTATCTTTAAGTTCAAGCACATAAAAGCTTTCTGAAATCTCTTTTGGCTCCTCTCCCTGCCTCAGCAACGTTCAGGCTTTTAAGTTTTGTGTTTAACACCTAAATCTGAAATGCCTGGTTTCTGAGTGCAGCTGTGCTGGTACAACAGCCGCTGCCAGCACTCCAGGAAAAAAGTTGCCATTGAAGTAGTTGGGCTTGGCTTTTCAGAGCTATCTTTAAGTGCATTGCTTCCAGTGTTTACTCAAATGGAGACTCTGTGATCTTGGCTGTTTCCTACAACGAGGAGGATTTCTGCTGACTTCAGCAGGCAGCTTTTGCTCTCCAGAGATGGACCTGTCTTAGAAGCATCTTGCCCATGCCAGCAGCCTTGGAGGCTCTGGTGGCCCCCAGGCAGCCCCAGGCAGTTCTCAGGTGTCAGCATGTGCAAAGATTTCCTATGGCAAGTTCTTGGAATGTGAAGAAGCCCCTGGTACAGCAAACAGCTGTTTGGTCTTGTTCAGTAATGCCTTCTGGTGGAAAGATCTTGGAGACATTAGGAACAACCCAAACCATTGCCATGGAGGTTGGCCCTGCCCCTCTGTCCTCAGCACTGGCTCTGTCTGGCCTGCTTGCAGGAAGACAATGCTAAATTCCTTCAGTTTCTATGGGTTTGAAGGATTTGCTTTAGACAGAAGGACTGGAGTACTTCATTCTGAAAAATGGTGGTGGGCACTGCGTTGAGAAGGATGTCTGGCAGCAGTGGGGCAAGGTGCAGGAAATGTCTGTGGCACGAGATCTCCCATCGGTTTTACTTTGTTTTGCAAGATGGGACAGAATGGGAGTGGGATTAAGGTAACCATTTCATGACTTCATTATTCTAAGTTAATGAAGAAAAGGCAATGAAAGTGTACAACTGCTTTCTGCAGATCTTGCAGACTCTCATTTGATAACTTGGTATTTATTGCCTCAATATCTGTTGAGGTAAACAGCAAATGCATAACTCTGCAACCACTGGCCAGTTACCAAGGGTGATGACTTCAACACTTTCAGATATGTTGCCAAAGTCCTATGCCCATCCTATGGTTGTATTTCCATAATCATGGGTGCAGCTTTGTACACTGGAGGCCATGTACCGTGTGATGGAAGTAACAACACTTCAAAAGGCAATCCTCATTGCTCTCCAAAGCAAAGCTGAAGTGCTGTGTGCTTCCAGCCCAGAGCCCTTTCTTTACAGCCTTTGTCAGAAGCCAACCAGCTGGTGCTTCCAGTGCTGGCCCAAATTGTGACATTAACAAGTGAACTGGTGGTTACTGCTTCGGCTGTAATAGCACAGAGGATTTCAAAGCAACAGAAAAGTTACTTGAGAAGTAAAGTAGAAAACCAGCAGCAAACCCCAAAGGGGGACAATCACTTGGAAGTTTACCTTTGCCCTGCTCCTGGCCATGTTTGGAGTCACTTTCTTGTCAGCCCTGTTTTGAAGGGCTGAGTGTGTGATTATTGCAGCCTGCCCACAGCAGCACAGGATATAAATGTATAGAAGAGTTTGTGGCATTTTCCTCCTTAGCTCTGCTGTGGTTTTTGTGGCTTCTGGTGGCAGTGCTGTGGGTATTAAAAAGAATTGGCATGTGCCCAGCAGCTGCTGCTCTCCTGTACAGCAAACAACTGCTTAGCGTTGGCAAGCTCGCGAGCAGCACTGGTTTGGGAAATGCAATAAAAGAAATACTCTAACATACACAGTCTGTCGTTCCTTGACTTCAAAGGAAGCTGGAAGCTCAGTTCAGCCATGCACAACTCTGCTCTACTTCCACATCACTCCGGAAAAAGCAAGACAAGTATCATACCAGTGGGAGTGTATCTCTTTGGAGACAGCTAGAAAAGGGATGAAAGCCAGGACCTGACAGGGCTGACAAGGCTGTAACACTGCCTTCAGTTGTGACTTTTCCAGGTTCAGATATCTCTGAGGATTGATCAGCTTGGTGTGTGCAGGGGAAAAAAGTGTCATTCATTCACTGTTAGCTAATTTATTCCTGGAAACTAATTACAGAACATTTTTAAAGTATTTTGTAATATTATGATGGGCTTCTAGTTAAGTGAAAGAGCGAAGCAGTCTGGTGAAAGATGGAGTAGGATTCTGCATTGCTTTTCTTTACCCTGAGCAAAGCATGCATGGCTGGCAGTTGTTCACAAATCTATATTACTTCTAATGAAATGGCAATTTTCACACTGGGGAAGAATAATTCAAGTAGTTGCATACTAAGGACCCCACTTTTATAAGCATCACAATCTCTTTTTTTCTGCCAAATTTCACATTTTGAAACACAGGTCCCAAGTTTTGCTTTTAGTGGCTGCCTGAACTGGCATTCGTACAACTCAGACTGGTTTTAGGATACATAGTATTACTCAGAATCTGCTGTACTTTCTAATAAATAGTCACTTGACTCAACTTCTTATTTAACATACACTTCACATGCTGTAGAGCTTAAATTCGCTTTCCTTTCCAAGTCTGTTTCAATGAGCAGAGAAAAGAACAGTGATATTGTGTTGAATTTAGCTCAGCATTTTTCTTCAAGCTGGCTGTCTCCCTGACCCCTTCCAGAAAGGGCTGTACTATGCATTACCTTGCTGTGGACAGCTACACTGGTCTGCCTTAAATCTGGGAAAGCTCAGTGAGCTGGAAGAAAATACTTAATATTCCTTGATACCATCACATGCCAAGGGGGTCTTTTATTTTTCCCAGCCAAACCCTGTCTCTTATACTCTCTGATCTAGCACAGAAATATAGCAGTTAATATACAGGTTTTTATCTCAGCTGAAGGCCTCTTAAAAATGACACTCTTATCTGTTATCCATCAAAGAGTGTCAAAGACCAGATCCAAAGTAAGCAGATTTCTAGGGTTTGCCTTCTTTCTGTCCCAAAGTCATCCAAGGCTTGAAGACATGCCAGGAAAGAAATAATTTTTCAAAATTGTACTGTTTTTATATATGCATACAGAAAAATACAATGCAAACATAATGTGTATATGTTATGTAGCTGCTACAGAAACAATTATGAACAATCCAGAGATGAAAGCATTTTCTTTTTTATTTTTTCTGCTATAAATAAATGCAGTCCTACAATTCTTTTGAATATGTATTTATTTATATCATTGTGCTGGAGAACACTTTTTTTTTCCACTATATGTTTCTTTCTCCCAATAGAAGCAGATTTTTTTAAAAATTTGTCCAGCCATTGTCTGGTACAGTAATATGACTCATCCCCCAAATCCTGGGATCTAGAATAAATCATCTACAATCCACGTTTACAGCCATTCTCAATAACATAGTTCCAAGGAGAGCTAATCCTTTGTATTTTTTTTCAGGAGAAAGTGAGTGTTTTCCTCTGGAAATGTCTTCACTGGTCATTGAATGCCTTTCCTGTTCACTTTTGAAAGAACACAATTAAATATCTGATTAGGTCTGTCAGCACACTCAGGAGAGCAGGAAGTCATGGCTGGGCAGAAATACCTTTCTACAGCAGCAACGGCTCATTTACTCCAGGGATCCATCAGCCGCACAGTGCTGCTATAACAATGAACCCAAACAAATGCTGAATGATATTTTAAATATGCTTTAATTGATGATATTTTACTTTTCCTCAAAAGGAAAAAAGTAATGTTTGCCAGCTGGGATGGTTGGGATGCTTTCCTCTGTCTGTGGGGTTGGCTTTGGTTAGAGCTGCTCAAGGAACAGTTTGCTGGCCTGGACAAATGCTCACTCCTGGCTTTTCCCTGCCTCCCGCCCAGCTGAGCCCTCAGCACACCCTTAAATGGTGGTGATGGATGTCCAAGGACTGTGCCCTGGGAGTCTGTGTGCTGCACAGCTCCCTCAGCTCAGCGCCAGGCCTTGGGACGGAGCTGAAACGAGTGGGTTGGTTCTGGCTGACTCCTTGGTTTCCACATCAGTCAGTTTGTCTCGTCCCTTCCTCCCCAGGCCAACAACAACAACCAGAATTCAGGCATGTTAAAATGATATTGACCTGTTGGAGCAAGTCCAAAGAAGGGCACCAAGTTGAGTAGAGGGGTGGAGCACCTCTGCTAACAGGAGAGGCTGAGAGAATTGGGATTGTTCAGCCTGGAGAAGAGAAGTCTTTGAGGTGATCTGATTTGTGGCCTTCCAGTACATAAAGGGAGCTGACAAGAAGAATGGAGAGGGACTCCTTACAGGAGCATGTAGGGACAGGATGAGGCAGAATGACTTCAAACTGAGAGTAGGTTTAGATGAGATATCAGAAAAAAATCCTTTACTGTGAGGATGGTGAGACACTGGAACAGATTGCCCACTGAAGTGGTGGATGCTGCATCCCTGGAAGTGTTCAAGGTCAGATTGAATACAGCTTTGAGCAACCTGGTCTAGTGGGAGGTGTCCCTGCCCATGGCGGGGGCTTGCAATGAGATGATCTTTAAGGTCTCCTCCAACCCAAACCATTCTGTGATTCTGTATCAGCAGTGGCTTTCTCCAGGGAGCTCTGGAAGGATCAAGGCCATGAGCACCAGTCAGATGGTAACCAGCATTGCTGGTGTCCAGCTGGGAGTGCTGGCTGCAGCTTCCAGTCAGCTGGGGAGGAGGTGATGCTAGGTAAGGAAAGAGGCCCAAAGGAGCATTCAATTCTGCTAGAATGCTTTGCTAAATAGCAAAACTAATAAGCTGCTTTGGCACTGAGGTCCTTTGTGAATCCATTAGAAACACCACCTCCCTCCCCACCCCCAGCCACCCCATTTTCTTTAGGGTTAGGGTGGAAACATGACTCCACAACAAATCCCATGTTGAAATCCTATTTAGTTAATTATTGCAACTCAGCCTTAAGGCTGTGATTATGCACCCAAAGATGCATATGTGCTGCATTTATGCACTACCATAACATTGTAAGGTTTGCTAAAGTTGTAAAATATAGATGTCAGTTACATAACTCAAAGGGTAAAACACCAAGTGGTTGTAAGTCTTCATTTAAGTATTCAGTTCTCTCCCATTTAGATTTATTTAACTTCTGAAATAATGTTTTATTTTGCTGGTATTTGTGACCTCTGTATATTGAAACCCATGGTGACCTAATTGCTTTACCACCTTTTATCACAGCGGTGATTGCATTTCTGGGTATTGCTAGATATTTGTATGTTATCCTTAATGTATATTTAGGTTTAAATCACATTGGATGTGGGTTTGGGGTCTCTGTAGTGTGTGACATGGAGGAATTGGCCTGTAGCAAGTTTTTAAAGTGCTGATCATCCCCATGGTTTGTTAAGCACTCTTCAGACAAATACGCAGACGCTGAACAGATTCCTGCATCTTCCTCAGACAAATGCTGCAGCTGTTTGGAAACACAAAGCAGCTGTATGTGATCCTTGAGAAAGGGAAGTGCAAGATGCCTTTTCTTTTGACTTTTCAGGGCATTTAAGGCAGGCTGCATTAAATTACACGTGTGCTGTCATCATTTCTAATCTTCCCTGTCCAGAAATGCTTGGAGCCTTTGTTGACAGGAAAGTCAACAGCCTTTGCTCATTTCAGAGGCTGCAACATGAGCAACCTCTAGGCTTTCTTGCTGTAGTGATGGTAAAGAGTTGGTCATCCCCTCCAGTCCTTAGATGGTTCACCCACATCAGATCTTCACTGGGTAAGTATGAAACTCACAGGAAAACTCCTACACTTGTTGGAAGGTGTCTGGGCATTTTAATTTCTCCTGTACACTGGACATGTTATTGCTGGAGTCCAGAGAGTATCCTGCTGATCAGGTAGTTTCCCCCATCTCCCACCTTGCAGAGGTCCTACCAGCTCATGTATCATTGTATTTTTCAACACAGATTCACAAGTCTTTAATATTCAGAAAAGAGCAGCAGCTTCAAGAGAAGAATGTTTCCTTACAGGTAATCTTGTGGTACTCATTCTTCCACAGAAGCTGCTCCATTTTTCCCAACATAGTCAGATTAGTCCTGCACAAGCCATAGTAAGAAGTTTCAGCATCCAAGCTCTTGGACAAATTCACAAGCTGAAGTAAATCCCTCGGGAAATAGGAGGTAACAGTCCAAACACCCATGCCCTTTATGGATCTAGAGCCTCTTTCTTTCACATTATTTTTGTGTTTCTGATATCAGACAAACTGTGTGTTGTGAGCAACAAGCTTGTTATGCTTGAGTAAATGAAGCATAGTGGATTTTGATAAGAGTTAGTTATTTTAGGGAGACAAATGTGCACCATCATCAGCTTTAGATAGTTCAAGAGACAAGGGAATTAACAGGATGCCTTATGAGATGAATTGATGTACCCATCAGAAATTATTTTTTGCCTTTATTATAGTGCATGCACAGATTTTCAGAACTTTGATGATATCTAGATCTATTAATCAAACTCAAATTCACTCAAGGTGAGGAGAAGGGGAAAAATAAAAGCCATTTCTGAATTGATATTAGTCACAAGTTCAATGCTAAGGTCTGGTAATTATTTGAGTAGGACCTCCTTTTGCTAGCTAGTCAGGAGACATTGGATTTTATTAAATGGGATTACTGGGTCATGACATTCACTGTTTTGTGCATAGCACTTGATCAAGGAGAGTACAATGAAATAACCTTCAGACAAGGTTGTCAACACACAAAGACATCTTAAATGAAAAGCACTTTACTATGAAGCCAATCCAGCAAACTTTAGGAAAAATTTCCTTTGTAAAAGAAAGATACTTAACTGCAGACTCACAGATCAAGTTCAGAACTCAGAAAAGGGCTTCCATTTTGTGTACATGAAATAGCTGCTCCACATGGGCTCAATGCAGTGAACAGTCTGGGTGTGGGTTCTGTCTGCAAGCCTGAATAGAGAGCCAGCTTTGATGCCCAACACCCAGTGGGGTTTTTCTAAGGAAACCACAGGTTGTATTTCCTGCCTTCTCTGCCAAACCTGGGGTTGTCACTCCCTGCTCTGCAGACCACCATTGTACCTAAAGAAAGCAGGTAAAGGGATGAATAACCCATTGCAAAAAGAGTAGTACACTTTTCCCTCCCTAAAGGTGGAGTTCGACTCTGTTCGACTGAACTACTTCATCTTCAGGAAACAATCAGTGGATGATTTCATGAGTATTAAGGAGAAGACTAAGCTGAAAGTCATTTGCTATGAGATCACAGCCTCAGTTATGGGTGGTAGACTGCAGCGAGTGCCCACGTGACTGTCACATAACCCAAGCCACCCTCTAACCCAAGTGTATTCAGGTTCCTGAATATTCCTAAAGAGACTGCCCAGTGCTGGCTCTCCATTTCCATCTAGCATACAGCTTGAACACAGCTTGTGAAACATGAAAACAATTTCTGTTGCCTCCTCCAACACTGTATAGTAGCTGTTTGTGACACAGCTGGGTACCAGGGCTGGGCCTTGCTTCTGGCTTCTACAAATGAGGGGGTGGCACCACCTGAGATCAGGGCAGGGCTGGCATAATGTCAACTGAAATCCTGTGGACCATGTGAGACCATTTCTCAGTACAAGACATCTGGTATTAGATGAAGGTGAATATTTTTGACACACTGCTGATGCTGAGGCCAAAGTGCTCAGGACAGGCACCATTTTCATTGCCCAATGTATTACCTCAGGCAACAATCAAACTTTGCTGTGGCTGCATTTTGGGGGCAGTGCAAAATGGATTGCTACAGAAGTGGTGCTGCTGGAGGGGAGGCTGTGCCACAAAGAAAATTGCAACATGGATCATGAGAAAAGATTAGGCAATGCAATTTAATCATCTTCCAACAGTTGCATGCAGCAGGGTATGGCTGCCTATTGGATGCCAGTGGTCAGGGCAGAGTGTCAAATGAGTACATTTCAGCCATGTGTGTCACTGATGAACCCAGAAACCAAACGTTCACAGGATGTTCTGAGTATGTATGAGAAGAAATAATTTGAAGTGAAATAAAATGGACAGTAATGACGTGAGGAGCAGGGAAAATACATTATGAAATGTTAAAGACCTTTTGCAGAGGCCCATTAACAGTTCTGCTCAGGCACAACAGAGAAGAGAGTGAAGTGTGTGTCAGGAAGATTGAAATGAGTCACTCAGATAAAACACTGCTGTGACCTAAAGCCCCATTTTGTTACTTTTAATGGCAAAATACTTGGAGCAAGTAATTTTTCCTCTCTATTGTAGTTTTGTACAACATGGAAATAGATAAGGATGATGCTGAATGGTTTTACTACTGTAGAAAAAGGAAGAATTTCATTAATATAGTTATTATTGTGTGGGTATAAACTGGAGCCGTTTATTTACTTTTTTTTTTGTAAGATCCTGTGAAATCCTAGGCTTCTTGGAAAGTAAAGAAAACAAAGCAAACCCTTAACCAAACAAAGCACTCAGGTGGAGTGAATGTTCAGTGTGCCTGAACTGGTCACATTTAACTTCAAACATCTGGTCATCAGCTTAAAGAACAGTATCAAGACATCTATTTTCATCTGTCACTTCTTTACTTTTCCTTCATGCAGCCTCAGGGCAAACCCTGAGAAAAATGCATAACACACAAGGATGCTGGGGGTCTCAAAGCTGTGCAATTGCAGCTTTGCTTATTCGTGCAAAGATCTGGGAGCTGAGAAGGAAACCCTTTTGTAAGTGGAAGCCAGAATGTCAAACACAGCTGGTCCTTGTATCTTTTTAGAGTGCAGTATCAGCCTCAATTTGGCATGATTATAGTTATTTCATTAGCAACTCAGAAGGTGAAATCGCTCTTTCAAAGCAAAGACTTTAAAATGAAAACATTTCAGTTCACTGCAGCCCAGAAGGCATTACAGCAATAGTGAAGCTCTCTGTGTGACAACCTCCCTCCTCCACTGTGCCTTGGAAAGTCTGAAACCAGTTCTGTGAAGAATAGTCACCTCACCTGGTTATAAAATCCATTGCAGGGAAATGCTAATGGCTGGTAATGTGGAGGAACAAAAAGAGAAAAGGCCAATTCATTTCTATGAGACACAGCAATGGATCATGGTGTGACACACTATTGGGACTGCAAAGGAATGAGCTCCTCTTAGTGCTCATGGATTCAGTGATTATTTATGACTGCTAACATCCATCACCCAAAGGGCAGGGTAGTGGTGCTGGTGCTGCATCATTTCTGTCCCCATTGGAAATACACAGGAGTGTATGTATGAGAGCAGATTCACACACTGGTTTTTTGGATTGACTCTTCTACTGTGGCCTGGAAAAGTATCGAGTAAGAAAATTATTGCTCATGGCTTTAAATTTTTAGAGGGAGAGCTGTGATATGTGAGAAACAGGTCCACTTGGCTCTACAGCATACACTGGGAAATACTGACATCAAGAGAATAATGCTCTGCATAGCCCACATTTCTTCCCCTGTAGGTCACCTGGCCCCTTTTCCAAAGCACATGCACATAGAAGGACCATGCCAGGGCTGGCAAAGGACAGACTAAGAAAGGTAAATCTTCAGGAAAGAGATGGGATTTGGCCCAGAAGTTAGCTCTGCCTTGCTCAGGATCACTACCCAACTGCTCTGTGACCCCTTCAGGTTAGGATACAGGAGGCAAAAGCAAAACCAAACCAATGTTTTTCACTTTCAAACTTTAATTGCAAGCATAATTTATAAATGCATGGCTGTAGATTTGGGGTGGAGGCCACAGCATGTGTAATTTTAGGGAAGTCAGAGAAGAGAGAGTTTACTGTGGCCAAAGATTTAGGTCTTAGTAATGAATGCTGGAAATTGAAAGGAAAACAACCAGTTAAAAAAATAACCCTGCTAAATTAAAAGACTTAATTAAAAAATAACTGCTAAATTAAAAGACTTATTAGTATCATTGAAATAACCTCATAACCACTTACATCAAGTTAAAACAACTTCCCTCTTTGACAGCAGCAGATTTCTGCACTTTCTGGTGAGGCTGTTCTTCCTGTGTGCTCCCTGTCACTTGGGACTAGGATACAGTGAGTGGAAAGATGATGGCTCGGCAAAAATGACTCAGTTCTCATTTGTAAACTGACAATTGTGTACTGGAAAACATGAAGAGCAAACCGAGTTCGCTTTGTAAACAGTGGGGAACCTCAGCAATATCTGCTGTAACTGTTATGTAACGCCTGAGTGAGGCACTGATTTCTGGGTGACGCCTGCGATACCATAACAAACACTGAAAAACAGAAAGTCAAAGAGAAAAGGCAATGTGAGTAAGAGGAAAAAGAAGTAAAACCATAAAAACTAGAGAATTCAGAGGCTACTCTAACAAATTACTGAAGAGATTATTAGTAGGTATTGAACCCAAAAAACACAAGAACCAAGCATCATGTACCAAGAAAAACAATTCCCCATGGTCCTTGATATGAATTCTTTTGTGTGAGAGCTTTGGTCCACTCTTAGACATGGGCCAGCTGTTAGGCCAGAGCAGAGCCTGCCTCTGTGCCCTGCCTGCCTCCCACAGGGCACAGGCACAGAGCAATCCTGCACGTCTGCTCTGGCCTGTCTCTGCCAGGTCTTGTCACCCAGCTGTTCTGTGCCCTCTCTGTGATGTGAAACACAGCTGTCCCTGGGTTAGGTTAGAGTGCTTAGCTGTTAAACCAAACAAAACAGAAGTTTAAAAAGAAAGGAAAAAACTGAACATTTCTATATAAAACAGGGTTGGGAAAGCTTGTGGAAGGGGTTACTTGGACAGGCTCAGACTTGGGTGAGCTTGAGCACCCCGCGCCCACGTCTCCTCCAACCCCCAAATGGGACATTGCAAGTGCTCCCTTTTCAGTGTTTTCTTTTTCTTACAATAAAAATAATAAAAGTGATAACATTGAGCAGAGATTTTTGTGGAGTGACCATGAGCAATCAGCAGTAATATGGTGCCTCTTTCATTTCAAAACCTACGGGGTGATCCGTCTTTGGCTTTGTTGTACATGGTGTGTGTCACACCCCCTCCAGGGACAAGGTATTCTCATGTGCCACAGAGATGGTTAAGTTAAGTTGAAGGCTTCCTTTGGTTGGCATTCTATGTAGTTTTACCTTGTTTTATATTTTATTATCTGCAGAGCTAAGGCTCCAAGAGTGGTAGATCAGCTAAAGGTAAATCTGAAATAATTCCAGTAGGGGAGATAAAATGCCGAGATCTGCACGATATTATGGTGTCCATCAAAACTAGCCAGTTTTTGAGGCATGTGCAATAAGTGGCCTTTTCTGTTATGTCTCTAAAATACAATGGGGCTCTATTTCTGTCCTGCCAGGCTCAAAAAAAAAAAAAAAAAATTAGACTTTAAGTAAAGCAGAAATGAATTGCTGCTGAGCTGCTGCATTGCAGATGAGTCCATGGTTCAGTAAGTCCATGGTAAAGTGGCTGCACAGTGTTAACAATGTCTAAAAAGTAAAGCAAGAGAGGTATAAAGAAAACCTCCCAGCTTTTATTTTCTTTGAAAATCAGTTTGAATTTAAGGCCTAAACTTTATCTGTTGAATATGACTACAACCAGGGTTGAAATTTTGGGGTTGTTTAATATAGGTGCAGTAAAATAATAATTTGAAAGTATGTAGGCAGGAGCTCCATCTGCCTATAGTGGTCTCTCTGGCCACATGGCTTCTTGGCTGTGAGAAGTAAATTGCAGCCATTGCCATGAAACTGGATTTTTATTGACAATAGGGGCAGTTCCACACATCTAATCTGCTAGGGAATGAGTACATGGCCACACTATTTTCTCTGAGTTAAGCTTTTGTACTGAGAATATTTCTATGACAAAAAGAGCCTCTTTGATTTGACCTTTCTACCTCTTGCCAATAAAAACCCCCTTTAGAAATTCTCAGACTGTCTTTAACCCCAGTACTCCCTTAAGGACTTCCTGGAATGACCTCTTCTAGAAAGCACCTCTGAAGGTGATCATGAGCTGTAAATCAAACTACTTTTGAGTTTCATTATTTCTATCTGAATTACAACTCATTGAAGTTTGCAGCAATGATTTACTCTAATTAAGTACAGTTTGAATCAAATACTGACTCACAACACAGGGTCCTTTCCAGAAAAAAATAATGACACCAATTTCTCAAGACTGAAATTGTAGCAGACAGTAACAGATTTTTAAATTGCTATTCTTCTGTAAGGACCTGCACATACAGACCAAGTGTTGAAAATTCCTATTTCTTTTTGATTTGCTTGGCTCCCACTTGTCTGGAATGATCAGAATAATTTTTGTATCTGATCCATCAATGACTCTGCATACACCACAACTGTGCTATCACTTCCATGGTTTCTTTGGTTCCTGATTACTATTAGAATAAAAAAATCAGTCTTGCAATTATTTTTAGTAGATAGAACAGGCTAATCATGGCTAAATTCTACGTTTTTGTCTTTGGAAGTCATTCCTAAAGTGGTGATAGCCTTCCCAATCTGATGACTTTAAAACAATAGTACTGTACTGCACACTGAGAGTCCCATGCAAGCTTCCTCTGATGTTCCCTAAATACTTGATGGATGTTTTATTCACAAAAAAAGGAAGCACAGGAGTAAAATTTAAGTAGAAACAAATGATTTTTGGTGCCGATTTTATGACATATTCTCTGGGTAAAGGCAAATCATAAAATTATTTCTTTTACCACGTTGATATTGTTCTCATTTTGGATTTTTGGATGATTGCTGATTATGATAATTGGCTGGTGCGGCCATGAGCTAGACTGGGGTAGATTTTCTCCTAGTCACACACGACCTTTGACCATTGATGCTCAAAGGTTTGATGCCATGCTCACTAAACCATATTGTGGGTGCTCTGACTTACTCTTGTTTACAGCCAACCAAAAGCAAAAGCTGGAATTTGCAGGACCTGAAGGGAACAGATGAGCAGGAAAGGTATGGAAGGGGAGAGGGGAGCATTGGCCCAGTTGTCTTTCTCCTGGTGGCACTGGTGTGCACATTCCTGAGGTCGTGCTGTGGGATGGGAGGTGCTGCTTCATCCCTCATCCTGTTGGGCTGTTGATGTCTGGCCAGGAATGGGCTTCCCCTGCTTCTCAGTTTACTTGTTTGTGCATCAGTTTAATACTGCTATGACAGAAGGACATTATGTGAGTTAAGGAATTCATTAACAGATCTCTTCAAGCTCATCAGTGAAACTCATTACAGGAATTACAAAGCATTACTTCTGAAGATGAAAAATGTTGTGCCCTGCTGCATCTCCTGCTGTTTTCCTCTCCTGCCTCCTTCCCAATTTTACTCTCTTTGTGCTGTAACACTCGGCAGAGTACACGAGGGTTGGCCTCTGTCAGACCAGGTCCTGATGGTGTGGGTTTCCCTGACCCCCAGGCATCCAGGAGAGACCACCAAGCTTGTTACACTCACATCTATGTCAAAACTGAACTCTGTATTTTAAGTAAAACTTACTATCTAGCCTGATTAGTTTTGGTTTGTTTTGGTTTTCCTTGGGCATGCCTTGATTCCTTGAATGCTCTGCAACATCCATTGCTGGAAAACTTTGAGATTTTGCTTCCTGACATACACAGACTTTTCTCCAAGACATCTTTTCATGGAAATTCATTTTGCTGCTGCCATGATGACTTTACAAACTGTGCCAGTTTTGTCTTTTGGATTTGATTCTGTGAAGCCTTGCACAGCCTCCATACCTACTCTCGTAAGTCGCCAGAATTAGAATTACTCAGCATGTCAGGCATTAGTACTACAGGTACTCAATCTAAGAAAATATTTGGAGAATAAAATGGAGAATGAATCATAATAATGAGTAAGGGAAGCTGGTGCCAGATAAATGCAGACAGAATTATGACTGCTAGACAGCCGTGTTTCCAGCTTCTAAATTTTATCTCCACTGTGGTGATAAAGACAGACTATCATTATGTGTGCCAGATTTTATGCATGACTTTCTTTAAAGCATAAGTTTATGCTGGAAGGATCCTGGAGGTGCCTGATGCTTAATCTTAGAAATACTAGATCAACGGAAATAAAGCACTCAGGAAACAAAACACAAATTATATTTTCAAAACATTTTTTTTGTAATTTGATCCTCCCATGTAAACAAGAGACAATAAAACCTTCTGGGAGTCTTGTTAGCCAACAGTCTCCAAACTGCAATGAAAGAAGGATTTCAAAACTATTTCACAATTGTGTTTGGATGAAACATGTGTTTACTGTATGTAAATGAACAAGACATTCTGTTCTTTTAGGGTTCATCAGATCCTCAGTCTTAGATGGTTTGGCATGTGCAGGAAAGTGGGTCTTCTTCAGAAGACCCACTGGACAGACAAACAGTTATTTTTTCAGTGAACATTTCCACACTTAACCAAAAAAAAAAACCCTTTTGTTCAAATTTTTGCCTCAGAAGTCATTTAACTTGATCTTGCCTTATTTTGCTTGCTAGAAATAATGACAAAATAAGTTATTTAATGAAAGAGACATGGAGGCAGAATTTCCCGTGACAGTAAATCGCTGTTGCATAGCTCTCATTGTCAGGCAGCATGTGTTCAAAATGTGACTAGTCCCAGCTGCTTGAAGCTGTTGATTTTTGTGTATGAGAATTTCCTTTAATAGCTTGGGTGCCTGTATATAGCCAGTCCCTGGCATGGCATGTGTGCCAGCAAGCCTCTTTCCAATCTGCCAAGGGAAAACCTGGGATCCATGGCAGACTGGTAAGCTGCACTTTTACCCCAGTCTCTGGGCAAGGAAGCTATGCAGTAATTCACTTTATTTCTTTATTTTTCTGGCCACTGTTATGATACCACTTGCTGAGTTAAGGAGATTTCACTGTTGTGGTGGTGGTTTGCATCTTGGATGTTTTATCTGGGTGCAATCAGAGAAAAAAAAAACTCTAATTGGGACTGCAACTGTACAGTACACAGGCCAAAAATGTGTGCTCTTTTGTGAGCCCTGCTGCAAAGGGTGACTGTTGTGGATCAGAGCCTGGGGCACTGCATGGGGATGAAATAAAGAGCGTTTTATTGTTCTTCAGCCTCCTCTGCATTGCTGTGCCACCACCTCCACTGTTGCTAGAATTCCAGCTCAGGTATATGTGTTCACCTGTGCTGGAACAGAGGATGTGCCTCATGGAAACTGCTGATGGATCTGTTAATCCAGGCTAACAATGGCCTTGTATAGTGTTGAGGGAGAAGTGTGCAGCTAGACAGTGATTACTGTTCCCAGGCCAGCAAGAAACAACAGTTGTTGTGTGCTGAGGCTGCTGACACATCCCTGTAACCTGCAAAATTCCTCAGTCTGAGCTGGCTTTTGCTCTTCCCACCTTTCCATGCAGGAACTCTGGCCAGGCTGGCCATGCTTGACTGAAGGTACAAGGAGCTGGGAGGGAGAACAGCACAAGTTATCCCCTGCTCTGGGCAGAGAGCCTTAGTGATAACTGCTTTTATTGCTGTCCTTCATCTTCACCTTCATCTACATCAATCTTATGACTTCACTTCAAGATGATAAAAGCATGTTTGTCATGAAATTTTGCTCAGTGTCATGAAAATAATATTTTTGTTTGTTCTTTGTGTGAATATTGAATTGATTATTTTCTTTCCTTGCCTCAGTCCCACGCTACTCATATTTCTAGTGAGGGAAAAACCCAAACCTTTGTTTTTCCTTTTACAGCTTTATAGCTGGATGTTGTTCTGCTTAGCAAACACAGTTTAAATTGCACAGGCATCTTTTCCCAGTTTGCTCTCTCTAAATCTAAATCTCATCTAAATCCATCAAAACACTGCACAATCGCCAGTCCAGCAGTGTTTTTTGCAGTAACTCTCAATTTCAATATTGCACTAAGGAAAAGTGTTACAAATGTCCTGCCTCCCTTGCAGGGTCCACTGATACCATTTATGAAATGTTAAGGTCATTAAGGGCATCATTTCCTCCCCAGGCAGGCTTAAAGTGGCTGGTTTTGTGAGATCCTGAGTATCAAAAAAATTACTTTCTTTTGCATCTGAATTCTGTAGGTTTTTTTGATAGGTTGCAGTACTTTAGATTCTGCAGGTTATTGTGGACTGGGTTTTTCAGACTTAGTTTGCTACCTATTTATTTGGCTATCTAGAAACCCAGCACAACACTGAAAATATTTTCAAATAGGAAATGTAACTAAATACCTAATAAATGTCTATGAAACCTCTTCCAACCCATCACGATGTCAGCTGGTTTACATTCACATGGTAACACAGGATAGAGTTACCCAAGAGAGACGAATTATTTTTAAATAACATGTGAATAACTTATTTAGTCATGCACTGGCAGCCTTGGTACAAAAGCAATGCACACTTGAAAAATCTTTTTTGACATTAGATACAGGGATTAATCCCAACAGCTACACATAGATGCTTCCCATATCATGTGGCATTTAAGTAGCTGTCAGATACAGAGCATCTTTTAGAAGGACTTAGTTTGGTTTTTGATATGGATTTTTATTGCCTTATTTACTTTGTACCATCTTCCTTATATTGCTCTATTCCTAACAGTCTGCCTCTTTTCCATTTATTATATTATTCACACTAAAATATGGATTTTGCAACATCTGTCTGTTTCAGGATGTTTCCTGCTCTCCTGCCATCTCTTCTGTCTCTTTATCTATTTGATTGTTTTGCAATCTTTTACCCATGATCCATGTAAGCCAAGTTTGGGGATTTTGCTCTCACACCCTGCTGCTCAGCCTGCTTTGTGTAATTGGAGGATGGGTCCCACAGCTTCTAAACAGCCAAAAGTATCATGTTGGAATGCAGGCACATCACCTCCTTCCTGCCAAATACTGCAGTAAGTCATCGGAAATTGCTCTTAATTAAATGTTCAGCATCAGTGATAGCACTATTAGTTATTAGACTGGCTAACAGAGCTTAAACCACAGGTGGTTAAACCATTCTAAAATTATCTTTACACTAGATATAACTTTCAAACATCCTAACTGGGCTGAAGTTCTCAGGAGAAGGCAGGACTTGTGCAAGGCTTCAAGATTCAAGAGCCGTTTGATCTACATGAGCCTAGCCTCCCATTTCATCCAGTTCACACTCCCTTGCTGTCCTTCACCACACTGCAGGAAAGGGAGTTTCCAGATATTGGCCAGAGTTTGTTGTGCTAATAAAGAAATCTCATTTTATGATAGAAGTGTTATTTCAAATGTGCTCTGTTTCATCTTTTCCCAGAGTTAAGCTTGAAAATACAGTGTCTGTACAGAGGAGGAGCTGGAACTGCAGAACTGGGCTACTGCATCTGCTGTTCAGGGTAGTGCTAACTCAGGCAGCCGTGTGGGTGTCACAGATAATCCACTTTTATCGGTATGAGTAGGACACGTGGCCCATAAGGCCCAGCAATCTGCAGCCCTACACTCTCCTGGCGTGGTGATATGGGCTGTGACCCTCAGAGGAGTCCAGGGCCACTGTGATCCCCTGCTGTTGGCTCTAGGGCAGAGGTGTGGCTGCTGTTACCCCAGAGACAGCACAGCACAGCACTGCTGACCATGAGGCTCCTCCCCACCTCTGCAGATTTACACAGACACACAGGCCACAGAATTGCATGGACTTGTCAAACACTAAAGACTGGGGAGGCTCTTGGCACTGGGGATGGGGAAGAGACATTGAAACAGGTCTGACAAAAATGGTTCAAACTATCCACATCAGAGGATGTGAAAGGGGAACTTGCCACAGTGACCACATCCTCCATATGTGCACAATGGAATTCTGCTGAGACTGCTTTCCCAGAAATGCCCCAGCAAGTCACTGTCTCCTTGTCCTCTCTTAGTCATAACTCTGAGATAGTAAACCTGAACAGAGTAACTGGGGTGCAGGTTTGGATGAACAAAACCATCAGGATGGCAATTTGAATATATCTGTGAGGGCAATCACAGCAAGAGCAAAGGTTTTAAAAAATATGCAATGAAGATTTCATGACCTTCCCAGTCTTTGTCCATTAAACATTTGCTCAGTAATTCTCCAGTATATACACAACCTGGCCAAAAAATGAACTGAATATATTTTTCAATGTGCAGCCATCAAGACTTTGCTCAGGTATCAAAAGCCTAGAGATGTTTTAACTGAGAAATCCACTTTTTTTAGTGCTATTTGGCCATTAGAGTGAACCAGAATGTTGCTTTTTAGCTTTTAGTTGTTTTCATAATTTATTTTTTATAATTATTCTTACTCAACTGTTACTTTTTAATCTTGACCTTTTCTTGTTTTTTGAATTTTAAAATTTGTTAAACAAGTTTCTAAGGCCATAATTAAGAAAAATAGCCAAGTAGAGAACTGATGTAGAAGCAAATAGTTCTGAAATATCAGTGATCGTAGCTTACAATAGACAAAAGTCCATCTGTCACTTTAATTGATAGATGCTAGGCCCTATCTCAAAAATTCAGGGGAAGGAATAGCATTCAGTTACTCTGACCTTCCAAAATAAATAGCAATGCCCTGAAGACACACTAAAAACATATCAGGAAGTAGAACTGTTTTCTCTGTTTTAAAGAACAATTCATTCAATGGAAAAATAGCCAAGGAATACATTTTTCCAGATGATTTAAGATGTAGTATGCTGATACTTCTCTCTCAATAGCAACAATTAAAATAGCATGGTTTTGCAACCACAGTGTAGACATTATCTCCACTCTTAGCCCATACTTCTGCAAGAGCAGGAGTTGCTAAAAAACGGCAGTTCTTTTTGTGCACAAAAGCATTTGGTTTTTCAGAATATGTATGGGGATTTTCCCCCCCTTTTCCCCCAAAACCTCCCACTAAGATAGTAATTAGTGACAAATCCACACAAGAAAATTCAGCTCAGAACTCAATACATAAGATTCCAAACTTGAAAGTGCTTTTATACTTCAGTCTTCTCAGAATGTTTTAAGGAAACAGGGTCTGACAGGTTACAACATTGTCAGTCAAAGCTTCCCTAAAATCAGAGTTGTGCTCAGGTCTAATTTTTTAGTTTGCAATTTTTATCAATAGCACTTTTAAGAACCAATAACAAATAATTTTAAAAATGCTGTGTAAACACAAAGGGAGGCTCTCCTCAGTTAAGAAGTGCTTTGCAGGCTCTAAATTTGTATTTATATTTTATTCTCTCAGTTTAATTCTACCAGCCAACTAAATAAATAAGTATGAATTTGAATAAATATTAATCTCTCTGTGATGCAGAGAAAAGAAATTGTATTGCTTTAATGCAAGAGCCTGGGTTCATGCTCCAAGAAAGAATGCTGCTTCTGCAGATGAATAAACAGATGAGAAGACTTCCAGCCCATGCTCCATCAGGAACAGTGGAAAGACATGCTCACAGAATTCAGAAATGCAGAAATAAGATAAAAATTACATTTTCTTTTCAGTCTTTCAGTTTTTTAATAGGAAGATACTAAGGAAATTTTTTAGAATTATGTCAGAAACCTTCAGGGAATGGTGCTGAAGTTCTGTGCAGGAGATCAGAGAAGCTGCGTTCAACATACTTGGCAGCAGCTGTATCCCTGTCCTCCTGTGGCAGAGCTGGGTGTGTAAAAGTTGACCCAGACTGGATCTTCATGGCAGGTGGCCATTATTAAAAATCATTATTTCCTAGCATGTACCACTCACTAGTATAAGGTTTTTACCTACATTATCCAACTTTATTTTGCTGTTAATACTGGTTGTTATTCAGTCCTTCAGTTGTTCTTGGCCGCTCATAAAGTGTAAAAGGACCATGGAGAGGCAGAACTGTCCTGGAGCTATTCTACATTTCATTTCATTTCATTTCATTCAGTAACAAAATACCCCACCCCAGAAGTTCTGAAAGACAGACCTATAATGGTAAGGAAACTTTTCTTCCCCTCCTGTAGCAGACACAGTGGCCCCATGGACCTGAGTCAATGTTTCTGGAAGTATCAGTTTTGTACCAGTCATTGTGTTCCTTCTGAGACCTCCTCAGACCCACAATTCTATCTGAAATCAGCTCTGCCTTTAACTTTCTCCTCCTGAATGAACTGGCTCTCTTGAGCTTTTCTGATTTGCTTGGTAGCTTTATGAAATAATGCCTTTTAGACTGTATTAAATAATACTTCTATTTTTTTAAAAATAGAAGTAATGTCTTTTATACTGAATTAAATACATCTGAGAAATTTTTCACCAGTTCCTAAAGCAGGAAGATGCAGCATTTAATACAGCTCCTATTCCAAATGCTACCCCGTCTCTTTGTTTTGTCAGAAAGATTTATGAAGGAGAGCAGGGGTCATGCACATTGCAAATGTGCTTCTGCTAAAGCAGTGTATTCCTGGAGGAATAAACACAGACAGTGCTGAATTACTTTGTCATCATTAGAAATTGTCAGAGTCCCATAATGTTCATGAGAGCAGACAGGTTAGAACTGCACAGACCAGAAAATAAATGCTCACACTGAAAAATACATGGAACTCCTTAGGCCAGTGCACACGGCTTTCCTCAGCTGGGAGGAACGAGTGAGCTGGGCTGCTGAAAAGGAGTGCAGGTTTTAGCTGCTTCAGTGGCTGAGGGGGGAGGTTTGCTTGCAAAAAGACTCTCCTTGGTGTGATAATTTCTCAGTGAACGGCTAAGGAACTTCTTTTCTTCTGAGAAAAACTGCTAAGTATTATAAAGAATTTTCCAGAAAATGAGGAAAACAGTCTTGTAAGTATTAATGGATAATTTCAGTGCTTCAAAGGGAAGTTTCTATGCTTCACTTTTTTTGAATGTGAAAATGGGATGTGGTAATCACTGTCCTTTTTAAAGAAGCATGAAGATAAATCATTCATTTGGCAAATATATATCAAATAAATGCTAATATGTTCTTGTTGCTTCTTCTTCCTTATCTGTAAAGTCATTTCAAATATTACCTTGAAAAGTTTGCTTTGCTCTTACAAGATTAAAAGGTTTTGCTTAGCCACTGTCTCACTCTTGAATGATGGTCCCTTATACTCCACCAAGGCAGACGATCTTGGGCAGTGGTGCTTGCTGGGGACGTGACTGCACTGCTCTGCTGGATCATCTGGCTTCTTTTCCTCTCTGAAAAATAGATCTACCACAGTGTAAAATGCTGCCACGTGCTGTAATTAGTAGCAAAGACATACTGTAATTAATACCAATGCCAGAAATTTTAATGGGCAACATTAGCTAAAAAAACTGTACTTTTAAAAACTTATCTTTCCTGGATTCTAGACTGAAATAATTCATTCTGAGTGATGTTTTCATGATATCCAGCAATAATCTAGACAAGAGAGTTGTTTCATTTATAACTGGTGCCTCACAGCTTGAAGACTCAGGTGTGCCTGCCTCCAAGTCTTCCTTTGCTGCTCGCAGTTCCAAACTCCTGATTTATCTCCATTAAGACTGCAGTAATCCTTTGTAAATCTTTGCTGTGTCACCCCTCTGAAGGATACTCAGAGTGTTCACATTTCCTTTCAGGACAGAGACCCTTTCTCTTGTTCTTTCCTGTCTAATCTGCATTAGCCAGATACAGAGTGGGTTTGACTGTCCAGGGCGTGTGAAGTGTAGGTCCTTGGGCCTTTCTGTGTCCCTGTGTAGAAAACAAAATTTCACTTCTCTGTCTCCAAAGCAACTGAATTTTAACTGACACAAGTGCTATATCCACACAGGCAGGGCAGGTAAGAAAAATGCCCTGCTGGAGCTGTGTGTTCAACGTCCCTGATACAAAGAGATCTCTTTCCTCAGGTTTGCCAAAAGCCATCACAAATGTTTATGGACTCTAAGTCTTTTACTGACTAGCCAGTAAAATAATTTCTTAGGATAAGTGATTTCAGTTGGGAGGGACCTACAATGATCATCTAGTTCAACTGCAACATTTTCTGATGCAATTTCCACTCAGTAAAAATTCAGGTATTTAATTTTACTTTGTTATAATCAAAAATTTCCCCTATATTTTTGGAATATATTCACTGGAGTTGGGGAAAGATGCAAAAACACCACAAAAGAAAAAAAAGATTCTTCACAGTTTGCTAGTAAAAATATAATATATGAGATAAAACAGAATACCATGCTCCTGTACAACAGATTTTACATTTCTCTCCCTTTAGAACTTTTAAAAGACTTTGGGATTTGGGCGCCAGCATGATTTCTGTGTATCCATGAGGTGAAATATCAAACCTTTTTTTTTAACTATTCCTGGAAATATATTGTTTGCTCCTATATTAAGTTTCTGAGAATCAGTATTATTGTCCAAGTCATAATCACTCAGAATACAACAAGTAATTAATTATGTCAGTAATTCTGGAATCTTTAATGTGTGTAAATATAAATATATATATATATTTATATACACACACACATATATATATGCACACATATACACACACACATGTGCATCTTATGTAATATATAGTAGAGATTAAGTTACAGAATCTTATCTGTAAGCCACTGCTACCAGCTCTGCAGTTTCCCTTAGACTCACAGAATGGTGTTGCCTTGAAAAAGCCTCCAAGGGAAGATATCTATTTATCATTGCTATTTTCACAGTTCTTGAGGAGCCTATGCAGATATGGCATGCAAGGACTCCACTTGGCCAACTATTCACTCCTGTCTGAGAATTCATTGGATTTCATGATTATTTAGGTAACTAGAGCACCATCATAAAAATGAGTTCAGGTAGAGTTGAGCTCTACCTTGCCAGCTGCTAGGATGAGAATAAGAAATTTGAACCATGTGACCATTGAATAGGGTTACAGCATAATGCAAGAGGGAAAAAAATAGGAAAAAAAAAGTGATATTAACATAGAAAACCATGTATTTTGATAGTTTCTTGAAAATTTCTTTGTCCTAGAATCTGCCAGAACTCTCTTGAGGCTTGTTCCTGCCACTGCACTGATCCAAAAAAACAAAGAATGCAGCACTTAAAATATTTGGCTCATAGAAATAGCTTGCTAGAGCAGGAGGCAGCTTTCTCGTGTGCATTTTTCATGTCCTGCTACAAAAAGATCAAAACATTGTGACGGATGTGTATTCAGTTGAGAAATGTTAAAAATGCCACTTCTGGTGTAATACATACTTTTGATATTATATCTACTGCACATCTAAAACTGTCAGGCTACAATGAAATTTGTCACCTCTATTTTACACTTCTATTAAGTGAGAACATGACAATCGACCTCTAGTAACATCAAGTTTGACAATTCTTGTACATATAAGTGTTACCAGAATGATTTTATAAACCAAGGCTGTCAAACACATCCTGTTGTAATCTTTTGGGAGAGAGAATGCTATACTGTATTTTTTAAGGCAGTATTTTTACTGTCTCACAACACTCCTCAGGTCCTATGAAATAATTTGCAATGAATTATTTTGTTAGGCAGAAAACCTTGTCAGTGATGAAACTAAGAATTGCTCTGTCGAGATAGAGGTGCAGGAAAATCTAATTTGTAATTGAATCCATGTATCCTTTCAAAATGAAATAGCTGATCTAAAAGTAAGCAAAGTGAAATGTTTAAAAGTACAAGAGACAAGTGATATCGTGCTAGCTTCTAACTTCAAAAGCCATGAGAGTGTGGCTCAGGCTTGTGTATGGATTTCTGCAGCTCACTTTTCCGTTTTGCACATTTGTATTTCTCCAGTCCACCTGATCCAAAGGTTGGTGTCTACTTGACTCCATCTCAACAGCATGAGCTGAATTCTCTGTTTAAAACTGGGCATATGCCAGAGGACAAAACTTAGCTGGGCTTTACATATATGCTTTACACCAAAACACATTGTAAATGCTGAAAATAATGATTTGGGGTTTTCTGCTCTATTCCCAATAGTTTTGGGAAAGAACAGAAAAATGTCTAGATCGAATGCAAACTGACTGAAATCCTCTTGCACTCGCTGAAAGTAGGGAATTCTCACTGAGAGTTGCAAGGAAAAAGAAATACCTTTGGTATGCTGATACAAACTTAGGGTGAAATCTAAGAAAATATGCAGTTTAGCACAAGGCATTTTCCCTCGACTTTCCTATCAGAAAAAAATGATGTTAATTTGGTAGAAAAAGAAATTAATTAAGAAGAACGGGAAAGAAACACCACAGTGTGCAGGGCATTGCTGTGTGCCAGCTGCCATTAGTGGAAAGCAATAAGCAGCACACCTGGACCGTGTACTTCATGGAAGAAGGGGAGAGCAGCGGGAGACACGTCACAAGCCACTGCACTTCCAGGTCACTCACTTGGTTAATTTTACAGTTTTTATCTGAAGTCAGAGCTCTGTATTTTAAGAACTGATAACATTGCATAACTAACCTGATTAATGGATGTAACTAGCTCAAGTCTTTAGGAGCCTCCATATCTCAGTGCATAATCTTTTTCCTTCTGCAGTCTGTCACCTGTCAGCAGTGCCTAAGGACAGTCTAAACCAGGCTTCACTCACCTGCTGGCCAGTGCTTTGAGATCCTTTGTCAGAAAGCTCCTTCTGGCAGTTATTTATAGGTCAACATTTGGGTGAGCTAATTGCAGGCAGGACCCCTGGAAAGGTAACTAAACAGTTATTGCTCGTGCTGTGAGGAGAAATGATTACGTGAATTACCAAATCTCATTAATGTGCTACTCTTGGACATTTTGAACAAGCACTGCTGCACTTGGCTTGGGGGAAGGGCTGCTCTGTCAGAACTCCTGGTGAATGTCTCCATCTCTCATTAAATGGATATTACTATCCTCCTGATGTGTTTTCAAAACTTTATTCCGAAATAGAAATGCCTTAATCTCCCTTCCTTTTCAGGGAGTTTTCCTATGAGCATTGATACCTCACACAGGCTCACCTATTTCATACCAGTCAGACTCTGATTCCTGAATGGCACTTTTACCTGACATTGCTGTGCTTTCTGGAGTTAAGCTTCAGTTAATGTGAGCTCATTAGCACTACCTTCTCTATTCCCCAAATTCCCCTTGGTACTGATGCTAACTTGAGAGTGGACTATGATCCATCCAGGTCCTTCAAATGACATGGCAATTAATCCTCCCCCTTTGTGCTGAAACCTCTTGTTACCTAGATCTTCTGGCAATTCCCTTCCCTCTGCAGTGTTTCACAAATGCCATATTGGGTCTGAGCCCCAACACCTGCTGCACTGGTGAACATCAAGGCAGGGCATTTTAGTCAGGGACTGACAGACTGTTCTGTCTAAAGTAGTGCAAAAGTAAAGGTATTCAAATTTGTCTTTCTAAGCTGCTTTGGTGCTGACACTATGAATTTGCTTTCTCATTGTTAATACATCCTATGAACTATAATTTTATCTTTACTTCTTGCTTTATAATAATCAGAAGCTATTTGCAGTTTGATAACATGAAGTGTGTCAGTTGGACAGAAAGAAAATTTTGCTTTGATTCAAACAGTTCCCCCTCTTAATTGTCATATGGTGTTTTGGAAAAGTCTGTTAGGTTTACTTAGTTTTATTTAAGTTGTGCATAACCCTTGCTATGCTTGACTGTCTATTCATATCCACATGTGTAAATTCAGAGTAACTGCTGTTAAGTCAATGAGATTTTACTTACACTGAGTTGTAAGAGAAAGAGTAACTGCAGCTTCAAGGTTGAGTCTGTAATCACAATGACATCCAGTGGATTTGGCTCTATATCAACTCCTGCATTTCTTTAACAGGTATTAATAACCAGTTAATACAACCCAGTGATGTAAGTAGATGCCCCTAACAGATTAAAAATATTAATCAGAGAAAAAAAAAATCTTTTAGCAAGAATATTTATCTACTTCACAATTAAGCTCCCACACAATTTTGCTCAGATTTCTTCTAAAAAAACTCTGTATTTATATGTCAGTATTAGAATATGTTCAAGATCAATTTACAGTTCTAAAATAACCCACATTTCTATAAAGCAACAGTTACTGAGGGTGCTTAAAACAACTCTGCAACGATCACCATTGGAGCATTAAGTGCTAAGGAGTGTGAGTTTCTGTTCTCAACTACCATCTCCACAGTTTATGAATGTTCTTTGTGACTTATGGGCACGTACAGATGACCTCATTTCTGATGTGATTGTCCACCTTTAGCATTTGGACTTTCTGCTTGTTTGCTGTTTGATAAATGAGTCCCTGTCAACAAGACTTGGTGAAATTAGTGGAACTCTTGTACTCCATGACTGCACACAAAGTTGAGCAATTGGGGGTCATTACAGGAGCTGTTAAAAGAGGAAACAGTGATGTGGGAATCTATATCCTGAAGGCATACAGTAACCCAAGTGCCTATCAAAAATAAAAAAACTTTAAATAAAAACTCACAGGAACTGCACACAGCAGATACAAATGCATTTTTTCCAGCAGGTGAAAAGTGGCAGTGGCAGACACAAGGAGTATGATTTTTAGTTTATCTATTGTTGAACACGGGCCAAAACACTGTTGTAGTATGCTGTAGCTGTAGTAAGAGACCATCCATTCAAAACAGCACTTCTACCAGCTCCAAAGGATGGATGACTTTTCCTTCTGGGGGACAAGTGTGTGCTGGTGTTTATCAATAAACAAAACTCCAGAATATTGCTCTGAAGGAGATATTGCATCCAATGGGCAATGGTTGCTTTCCAGCAAATAGTATTTTATCCCTGAGAGATGAAGAAAGTACTTTGGCCATGCACATACACCATGCTCTGTCAGATCTGCTCAGGAGAAGCCCTTTCTTCAGGTGCTCATGCTCCCTCCAGAGCAGATGAGGGGCAGATCACTTCCATTCTCCCACATACTTTGCCATTATTATCCACACATTGTGCCTCCAGAGATGGAGTCTTATAACACCGGGTAATGAAATCTGTAAGGTCACTTTACTTCTCTTTGTCTGAAAAAGAATTAACACTCCTGGTGATGCTGAAAATTTAATTTTGGCATCCTTGAATTGAAATAGGGAGTGAAATGGGGTGGGGGAAGGGCAGGGGGAGAGCATGGGGAATGTTTATTACCTTGTCCTTGCCAGAAAAGCTACAGGATAATCTTTCTGGGCACTATTAGTGGTTGAGGTGAATTGAATTTATAGCTCATAGTCACTTGCTTATTTTGGAAGTGTATCTGAACTCATATATATTGGAGTAGAGTCCAAGACGCCACTTCTGGCATTTAAATCCCGTAATGAATCACAAGTTGAGGATATGATTCAATATCTTAAATTGCGTTATCAGATTTGTGACTCATGGTTAATGACACCAAGTCTGGCAGGCTTCTGAATGATGCCTTCAGGAACAACAATTTTGGTCACTTTTCTTGTGGTCAGGAGGTGAAGGTGGTGTGCACTGGGGTCAGAGAGCTCTGTTACTGCAGACAACCAGCGTGTTGCCAAGGAAGATGCTTTTTGTGTTTCAAAAGCACTTGCAAAGAGCTATTCTCCCTAACTCTCACTAGCAGCTCCACACTATAGCAAGAATTTCAAAATGCAGTACCCTCAAAATATGGCATGTGTGCTATTCTGTGTATATATTGTTGTACATAACAGTAAAAAAGCTTTTTATCCCTCTGTCTCCTCTGCTTCTCAGGGTACATATCAGCAGAGAGGCAACACTTGGACTCCCCTAGTCTTTGCACCAGAATCCTGGTGTAGGTATCATTCCTTGCCAGGCTGACCTGTATCCCTACATGCTCCAGGACTGTGTGACTGGCAGGAAGTGCAAGAGAGGCCAAATGACAATGTCTCAGATGTGTGCTGCACAGCTAGCAATGGCTGCACTAGCACGAGGCACTGGGGATACAAGCTTCTTAAAGCAGGTTTTTCTAACAGGAAGAAGAAATGAAAACCAAGAAAAATGGCATTTTAAAGGAAGGAGATTGAGGAATAATCAGCTGCAACTGTGAGCACTCAGAATACGCCTTGGAGGAAACTCAGGTGAAGAGGAAGAAAGTGAACTAACTATTCATAATATAGCCAAATTAAAGAAGTCTTTGAGTTACCTTTACAGTCCTTTTCCAATTTGAGAGGAATTATGCTATACCCAGTGGTATCAAAGGCTGTGCTGAGATCCAGCCAACAGCAAATACTCATTTCCTAGTTTTCGTTACATATTTAGTTATCTTTACAACATAACCACAGGAATGATTCCCTGGTCTCTCTAAGGACTACTCCACATTAAAACTATAAATGATGCTGTAAGTCAGGTATTGTAGAAAATGTCTGTGAAAGAATTTGAACAGAAAGGAATCATAAACAGACAGACCCTTTCTTGTGATCTTTGTCTACAGATGCTAACAGACACAAAGTCATTCAAGTGGCTTTGCTGCAAGAAGGTCTCTGAGATCTTAAGGTCACGATTTGGGTAACACTATTCAGCAGAAGACAATGTGCTCCTAAACCTCCTTAGATGATTCAGACAGTGAATAGTGCCACCCACATCTGATCTGTGTTTGGCTGAACTGCCAAAATATTAAAATCTGTGAAGAAAGCATCCTACTGAATTTAAAGTGGGTGTCCTGCTTTGAGAGAGCTGTTCTTAGACCAAATGCTCCAAGCTGGGGGAAGCCTAGGACAACTCAAAGTCTGGAGTAGGTAGTTAAAGTGGAAGTTAAATAATTTCCTCATTGCTGACTCCTGTTAAATACTAAAGGGCACAAAGCTAGTGTGTGAAGTAGCACAGAACATGCAACTTGGGAATTTCTCCACCTCATGTCATTTCAATAGAATGTGTGTTCCTTCAAGATGCTACAGACCTGGGTCCTGAGCCAGCAAAGCACAAACACTCCTCATGGATGGCAGACCTTTCTGATCCTTTCACCTGCTTGGTTTGCTCACAAGTATTCTTGTGTTTTCTTTCCAAACGGCTAGTGAGGCTCAATGAGGCCACAAAGCCACAATAACATCTTCCTTTCACTCCTTCACTAAAGCTCTGCTCTCCTTACCAGGGGTTTGGTGGCAGTTAATTTCCCAGTGCATGAGTGCTGTTGCTATCCATGCTGATCAAATATTGGCTCATGGTTTCTGTGTGATCCTCCTGCTTCATGGACCCGTAACCCACATATATTATATCTGTGATTGTAAATGCAATGTGGCAGGAACTCTCAGTTTCTGTTCACAGCCAAAAACTAAAATAATTGTCCAGGAAGTGGCTCCTAAGCACAGTAGTAACAAAACTACCACTGCCCATGTAGCAACAATAAGAACATCCTGAGCAGCCCTGAAAGATTGGGAAGAGGCTGATCAACATCCGGAAGAATACTTCTTTTCTGTAGAAAAACATAAGCAAACTGTGTCTGCCTCAAGCTGGCAGGAGGAAGACCAGGTTGGATACAACAGGTAATTATGATGCATTACTTAGTTTTTATATCAGGAATTCTTCTCATTTCTTTCCGCTATATTATAATCCCTTTACTGAGGCTCAGGTAATACTGAGTTTCTGTGTCTTGGGCATGTCACAGTCTTAGTGTGAAAGAAAGGTATTTTAGCATCATCAACTAACATGCTGGCTTATTTCGTCCAAGCAGGATAAAACAAGTCAAAACCCAAACAAGAGGTGCCACACAGAGAAAGCACGTTCAGAGCTTTCTCTACTGTGAAGCAGTGTTCATTTTTCAGATGCAGATAGAACAGATGGGCTTGGTGACAGCTTGAATCAGATACAAACTTTGAAACCTGTGCATTTATCTGGAGAAGAATTTGTTGGTTTTGTACAGATTATCATTTTGCACATACTTAGACCTAAATCTTCATTGTGTGCTCATATTGAGGAAGAAGCACGTCAGTCACAGTAACCAATTAGTATGGTCACTGTTATCTCAAGGCAGCCCATGTTCCA
>VXBC01008836.1:0-33181 GCA_013399945.1 Ploceus nigricollis | reverse complement strand
TAATAATAAAAAAACCCCAAACCAAGCAATGAACCCACCCCATCTCACCGTGTTCAAGGTGAATTTCAAGGAGAAGAGCGCGCTTTTTGTTTGTGGCGAGGAGCGCACGCCGTGGTTCTCTACACGTCTATATCCAGGGATATCTACACATTCCCAGCATCATCAGTCCCGGCAGAGCACCCTGTTAGACCCTGTAACCTTGTCAGGGTGCTGCACAGCCTAACCCGGGCTAAAACCCCGGCTCAAGCAGGCTCTGAAGGCAGGAAATCCTTTATTACTCGCCGGGTGATTTGGTGTCAAGGGCATGTGCCCGCTCCTGGGATCTCTCTGCACAAGCCGCAGCTCCTGAGATCATTCCAGCGCCGCACCGAGTCGCAGCGCACGTCTCTTCCCTCTATCCCTTCCCATTGCATGAACACAAACGCATCCCTGCTTTTCTCTTTTCCTTTTTCCCTCGCCAGTCGAGGCTTGGAAGTTGCTGAGAAAAGCCCGTATGGAAGCGCGGGTAGGTGGTTGGTACCCTGAGTGCGAGTCGGTGTGCTCAGAGAGGGGCAGGAGCGTCCAGCTCTGAGTAAGCACAAGAACCTTGGGCACATTGGGGGTCCAAAACATGTGGCTGGAAGCCTCTGGGAGCCTCTGCCCTTTCCCCTTAGTGCTGTCTCACAGTCCTACCGTTTGTGTTCCCATTGCCTTAATGACATTTCACTTAACGCATCAGATCAGAAGAGTTTTCAAGGAAATGCTAGAAATTAGCTGTCAAAAATGGTTCGGGAGAGCCACCAGCTCAGCCACAGAAATCTTTCCGCCTGCCCTTTATACAATCACCCCCCTCAAAGCATGACACAATATTATTAGCTTAAAGAAAAAAACAACCCCAAACCTTATTTACCCTGAGAGAGCAACTCCACAGTACACCTCCCTTGAGCCGTTTGCAATTCAAATAAGGCCTCAAACTGCACAGATTTTAAGGTCTGGCTGACAGAAGCCAACAGCCAGAGCATCCCTCTGAGACTGCCACGCTTCCAACTGCAGCTGGAGCCACGGGGCCACGCGAGCATCCGTCCCTGCCCCGCAGGCAGCTGCCCAGCGGGGACCGGGATGGGGTCACGGTGCTGCCTAATTTGTCCCCTCCTTGGTTCCCTGCCCTGGAGATTTATGGAGAGCTGAGGTGATTTATTTAAAAATAAACAGATGAGTTTCGTGGCAGGTTGGAGGTGAACGGTTGCAATTTCAATACTACCCTGAAATTACTTCTGCATTTTTTTAATGAACATTTATTTTTTACCTCCCTGTAAGACCTTTCCTTTTGAGGAGCCGAAAGCACCTTGAGAGTCTGCATAAGCCCTGATCCCAATGGCAATTTGAAGGAAGGAAATGCAATTCTCTCTCTAAGAGGGGAAACTGAGGATCGGGGGCCTTGGGGAGATTTTGCCACCCATCCTTCATGGCTTCAAATGGAATGGACCCATGGATGCAAATTATGGGAGCACCAGGGGGAGACAGACCCAGAACAGGGCTTGCAGCCCTCCGGGCTGGGCAAAATGGCTTTGTCAAATGGACACGGGGATTTTCTGCCTGAATTTCAGCTCACACGGAGCTGGATGTCACGTTATAAACCTGTGCTGGATTAAAGCTCAAAGGGCTCTTCCAGGGCCTTTTCCAGCTCACCCTCCTGCCCGCCGCCCGTCACGTTGGCCGAGGATATTTAAAGCCCGCTCAGAAATACATTACCCTCCCTTAAAAACATAAATCCTCAGACTTAACCGGTGATCCATCCCCTCCCTGTGCACTATTAGCACATTAAGAAATTAAACGATAAAACTCCCAAAGATCCGATTGACTGGGATCGCGCCGCTCCATATGGCACGGCATATGTGTCCGGCCCTCGGCCGGGATCGCCGCGATGCGCTCGGCCAGGCTGGGCTGGGAAAGGGGTTTCAAGGCAAATTCAGATGGATTTAGANTTTTTTTTTTTTTTTTGCCTCTCACGACATTTCACTTCTCTGCTCCACCCCCAGCGCCAGAGGGAAAGCTGTGGAGGTGATGTATGTCCCTAAATAAGGATGCAGAGCCTGGCTTTGCTGGAGGAGGTCAGGTGAGGCTATTTAACACTTTGCAGCCTCCTCGAAGGCTTTAGAAAAGGATGCCAAACCCCCAAAGCCACCTCCCCACAAGCAGCTTCATGTCTGCTGGGGATGATGGCAGAGGTGATGCCGGGAGGATGGGTCCCTGCAGGTGGAGGGAAAAAGTCCCTTTCCTTCCTTATCCACTCCAGGATAAATCCCCTTGCAGCAAACAAAGGCCTCGCTGGGAGCTTTCCCCGAGCGACTACGCAGGGTTTCTAAAAGCCTTTGGAGGCTTTTTCACCATTTTGGTGAAATTTAAATCTTTCCTTTAATTTCTTTCTGGGGCTCACTTGAATTGCTAAGCACTGGGAGGTGTGAGGGAAGCAAACATGGCACCTGGATTCCTCCTTGTGCCTGGCACTGCGGGATGGACGGGTGGACAGAGCCTGCACCACAAAACTTAGCTCTAAACATGACCTAAACCAGCTTAGCAGGGATATACATGGAGAAAGGGATTAACCCCCCTCGCTCCCCAGCCAGGAGCAACAAATCCCATTAACACCCCATCCATGGGAGGGGAAACTCCGCATCTACTGGTCCCCGAAATAGGGACCTGCCGCATTGAGTGAGTTATTTATTTCAAATAAAGATCCCAGCCCGTGGCAATGTCTCCTGCAGAAGCTCCGTGGTGAGAATTAGGGATTTTTGTGGGAAGCTTCGGCATCGCTGTGAACCAGCCTGGCCGTGTTATCCTGGTGCAACGCCTGCGCCGGCTGCTCACCTCCTAAATAGTTAATTCCTGGAGACTGTGAGAAGGTTAAATATGTATCAGGATCAGATGCAGTCACCTATAGCTCCCCTTTCTGCAGGATTTCTCAGGGTTACCCAGAAAACTGGGAGCAAAATTCGGCGAGAGGGGTATGAAAAATCTCCCTCTGCCTGAAAAACCCGTCTCTCCCCCAAGTAATTTGATTTGAAGCAAGGGAATTACTCACCGAGGTGATAGGTAGGAACCGTGCAAAATATAGTGGGGGGAAAAAGAAGCTGTTAGAGACAACAGCAGGAGAAAAACTCAGTTATCTATGGTAACAGTCTGGAGACTGATTTATCCAGCGTATAAATAGAGCGGGAGAGGCTTTCGCGCTGTAGACGCTCCGATGGGGAAGTGAGAGTTGATTTTACCCTCCCTTTCGGGTTCAGCTTGATAGGAAAGCTTCCCATTGATGCAGCAGCTCCACAGAGTGAGACATGGCACCAAATTCCAGAGGAAACGGGCCCAAACTTTCTCCCCTCGCCACCGTGCTGGGCGCAGCCGTGGGATGCGATTCCAGCATCCCCCCCTTTCCCCACGTAGCCATTCCATCTTAATCAACATCCCAGCTCTCCCCAGAGCTGCCCTCTCCAAGCCCCCAAATATTATTGCTTTGTTTACTACTGGGTTTTATGGAGGATGAAAGCTGATGGACCAGATCCCTCTTCCAAGTACTTATTCCCTTCCATACTTTAAATAATGTTGTTTCACCTACTGGCTGTAGAGACAAAAAAACCCAGCAAATAAAACACCCCAAATCTCTTGTACTCCATGATTTATTTCTGAATTTTCCTTGAGGGGGGAAAAAAATCATTGAAAGGTCTCCAAGCTTCAGGTTTAAAACATGTATTGTATTTAGGCAAATCTAGTGGAGCAAGCACAGGGAAGAAAAGAGGGAAGATGCAGTGTCGGGCTGGAGCCTTGTGCAGCATTTTGAGTAGTGTAACACATTTTAGAGGGAAAAACGTGGGGCTGGGAGGGAGATTTCAGGGCTTATCTCGGTTATACCTGGAATGTTCATCTTTAGGAGCCACAAACCCCATCGTGCCATTTGTCCCCCTCGTGTTTGGTGCCTCCATCATTTTAGGACAATTTGAAAAACCGATTAAACCCCCAAAACTCCCCTCACCTTGCTGGGATTTGCTCTTTATTTTCCAGGCTGCTCTGCCACAGCAGCAGCGGCCTTGAAATCCCATTGCTCCCGTTTTTCCGGCGACATTTCCCAGGGTGTGCATTCCCCTATTGTTCCTCAGGTCAGCAGAGAGCCCCGAATCAGGTAAAAGTCCCTTTTGTGCCGTATCCCACAATATCCACGTCTGCCTAGTGTATGTTTCCCCAGCACAGATTCCACTGGCATGGAGGAGCAGATGGCTCAGGTAGCGGATTTAAAGCTGTCCCAGCCCACCCCCAGCCCTGACCTATATCCAGGATGAACGGATGGATGCCAGGAATACCTTTGCTTTCCCCCATGTCCATCATACATCTCTGGATTTTTTTTTTCCCCTCCCCATCAGCTGTCAAAAAATTAAAAAAGAAGGGTAAGGGAAAAAAAAAAGGAAAAAAAACGCAATACCTTCCTGACTGATATTTACACAAGTAAATATTTTTTATGTATATACAGCCAGTATGAAATGATTTTTAATGAATTATCTGTGAGTGAAAACAGTTCTGTAAATCAGCAGGGCTGCAGGCAATTTTTACCATATGTCGGCTCGCATTTGTATCACGGAATTTGTTGTGGCGAGGACGAAATATCTGCTTTTCTTTCCTTGCTGATGTGCTAGAATTAGGATCTACATAACTCAGTGCGTTTAAGCAGGAATATTGTCTGGTTTTATTGGAATATTATTAATGCAAAGGAGGCCGTTCCCTATTCGGCTCTGCATACCCAGCCAGCGAGAGCTGCACGGGAGCAGGGAGAAGCCTGAATTACATCAAAAATCCTTATTTTTCCCCCATAAAGCGTCCTTCAAACCTTCCTCCAGCAGGTTTCCAAGAGTAAATCAGCAACTCGCACAGCAAAAAGGAATATCTGTAAAATATAAGCTATGCTCTGCTCTGCACATCCATCCTCCCTTCCCCCTCCATAAAATAACATCTGAATTCCTAACTGCAATAAGGATGAATTACTTAATGTATGGAGGGGGGGCTCAGGCTAAAAAGACATCCCAGGATAATACTGGGCTTTAACAGCACTGTATTTACCCCTAAAGCAAGGGGGGTGAAACAGAAACCAGAGCCCCAAAATGAGGAATTGACACCAAACACTCTTCAAAATGCAGGTGAAAACTTCTGCCTAATTCAGGGTAGGAATAAATTGAATAAAATGCTTCTAAATTCAGGTACTAAACCAAGATAAAAAGTAGGGGAAGGGAATGGGGGGGGAAGTTTAACACAAAACCAAACCAAAATTGCTATGGATATCACATATTCCTGCGTTCTGGGGATTTTATTTCAGAGCTGTTAACACCGAGGAAATGTTTGAATTATATTTTATCAAATAGTGTCGCAGGGAAGATCTCCAGCCTGATTCTCCATCGTTTATCTGGGGCTGAATGGGAAGGTGGGGGGATGTCAGCCAGAATGCTGGGAGGGAGGGAAGGCCTCTGGGAAGAGTGGTCCTGGATCTGCACCCCGAACAAAGAGAGGTCACCCCTGTTTGTATCCAGGTCCTGGACATCCAGGGATTTGCTGCTGGCTTCAACGGGAACAGGATGCTTTTCCTTTTGCCCACGGGAATATTCCTGGATGCTGCCTAAAGCAGGGGGGGAAGGGAGAGAGGTTGAAATTTTTTTTTTTTTTTCAGAGAGAATGACAATTGCAAATAATAAAACACTTCAAAAATCCCAAAGACAATTCTTGCCTTTCTGCCCCCATTTTCACCCCCTCCCCTCTCCCTCTCTGCCAGGCCAGGACGCAGCCTCGAGCCAGAGGACGGCAGCGATTCTGTAATGACGTAATGCTGAGATGGAAAATGTCATAACCATTTGTCACCAAACGCCCCGTGCACCCAGATGAAGCAAACAGTGTGAGACTGACAGGGCTGATGAAAAACAGCACTTAAGCTAATTTTTTTCTCCTGCTAAACTCCGTTGTGCACTATGCAAATCTGATTGCGAAAGTGGGACATTATCAACACTTTAACGCTAGTTAACTTTGGGAGATGATACTCAGAGCAATCAACATAAACTTAGCATACAGTAACTTAAATAACAAAAATGTTTCTCTGCTGCTGCTCCGGCGCTGGCATTTGGATCCAGGCATGTGATGGATTGTGCCGTGCCTGGGAACAAATTAAAAATACAGCGCCTCAGATCACTGGTGGCAGCAGTGGAGAGGAACGGGGTTTAAACCAGAATAACAATAATGGCAATTAGACACCAACCTGGCCTGAATCATCTCTGCCCTGCAAGCAGTTATTGATTATTAATAGGCTCATATTTGCTTAGACCCCATCCCTCATCCCTCTGGTTCCCACGCCAGCCAGAACTGACCTGCACCTGACAAATCCACATTCCAGCAGCTCTTAAATTTATCAAGCTCCTCAAAATACTCTTTTTCCCCCCTCTTAAGGTCCAATTCTTAACGTCTGTGAGAATCACAGCTTTCCTCTCCTTTTTCTCCTGGAAAATAAATTTCTCTTTATCCCTCAGCGAAGTGCATTGCGAACCCCAAAGGTCACCCTCCCAAAGAAAGGAAGGATAACCTGCAATTTGTTATTTTTAAAAGCTCACAGCAGTGGGAGAGGTGAACTGATGGAGAGGACAGGACGTGTCTCCCTCGTTAGCATTCCCCCTGTTCCCCCGCAGCAACGGGGAACGATAATAACACCTTAATATCTCCCAGCGGGGCTCAAAGGAGCTGGAAAAATAGGATTTAGGGTGTGAGCTGGGAAAGAAAACAAAAAAAAACCAACCCACGACCCGCGCTGCAGCTGGAAAGTTGAAGCTGGATTTTGTGTCGTGGTGGTATTGATTGGGATGTTAACAAACCCGGAGTGCGCGGAGCAGAGGGAGGTTGGATCCCAGCCAGCTCCTGCTGCTGGCCCAGGCCTGGAATGATGCCTGCTCTGATATGGCAACAACCACTTCCCCAGCCCAGGTCTGCCCGGGGTTTCTCCTAAAAATGTTAATTAAGGCTCACACGCTGAGTAAATTACAGGGAATTAGCTCTATTTTGCATATGCAGAATTAAGGTGTGAGGAGAAGCACCTGGATGAGGGTGGCCCAGGGAGTCCACCAAGAACTGAGCTCCATCTTCACAGTCTGAGCCCTCCGCTGCGGTCTGAGCCTCATCTGGTCTTCTCCTGAGCTCATCAAACCCAGTTCATTAACAGAACACAGGAATTCATAGTAATTATTAGAGAATCACAGAATTATGGAATATCCTGAGTGGGAAGGGACCCATGAGAATCATCGATTCTCAGCTCCTGGCCCTGCACAGACACCCCAACAATCCCACCCTGTGCCAAGACAGAGGTTAATGGGTTTGGTTTCCAAAAATGGACTCACTCAGATTGCCCAATCTTATCAATTTCCAGAAGTACTCCCATTTCCATGTGCAGAAGATGCAGTCAGTTATATCCCATTCCTGCTCTCAGCATTTTCTTTAGCTAAATTAGGTGTTTATAGGTGGTGTTTCAGGCACAATTAGATCTGCTTTTATTTGTTAAGACTTTTCCCATTACAGCCCAAATCCCTGAGGTGCATTCTTCCTGTCACCACCTAAACTGCAAATTCCAGCTCTGTGGAGAAAATGTCCTTTCCCAAAAGGGATAAACCATTGTCCATTTATGGGGTATCCCTGGCTGAGCCCTTCAGCTGTGACCTCCATTTGTTGGGGTTGGCAGAAAAAACGATGGCACCTTTTCCAAAATTCAGGAAACACACCAATACTTCCAGAGAGATAAGTAGAGCACCAGTCTACCATGGCCAAGGAAATAATTATAGCCAAGGAAACATCTTCCATCTTGGGATGGCTGGCTGCAGAGATGCACCAAAGTGCAGGGATTTTCTCCTTCTGGAAGTTAGGGAAGGTATTTTGTGGATGAAGAAACCAAAAAGGATTCTACTGGGCTGGGTTTGACACCAGCTCCATGGAGGATGGGCAAAGCTTGCTGCTGACAGCATCCCACCAGAGAGTACAGAAAACCCTTCTTAGACAATTCTTCAGGGCCTAGTTTATTAAAAAAAAGCAAAATGTGCTTCAGCTCTTTGATAGAGTGAAAGAACAAGGCTTACACAACAGCTAGGTCTTCCTGCTCATGGTGAGGTGGGATTCACCCCTTCAAACTTCAGGAATGTTTTTGCCCAGTGCCAAAATCTGCTCCAAGATGTCTCTGAACCAGCAGCAATTTGGAGGCACCAAGGGAAGGCTGAGACTGCACATGCACCCCGTGGTGACAGCTCCCCCACCCCAAAGACAAGGCCTCATGGCCAAGGAAAGAGAATCTGGAACTGGTTTATTTATTCCTGTAAGTTATCAATCCCTGGAAGTGTCCAAGGCCAGGTTGAACAGGGCTTGGATCAACCTGGTCTAGTGGAAGGTGTCCCTGCCCAGGGCAGGGGGTTGGAACAGGATGAGGTTTAAGGCCCCTTCCCACCCAAACCATTCCATGATTCATGGCAGGTTGGATCTGCAGTNCCAAACCATTCCATGATTCATAGCAGGTTGGATCTGGGGCAGCAGTGCCCTGGCAGCCAGGAGGGACATCCCTGTCCTGGGGGCATCAGGCCAGGCATCACCAGCTGGGAGAGGGAGGGGATGGTCCTGCTCTGCTCTGCACTGGGGTGGCCTCACCTTGAATACTGTGAGTACTTTTGGGCACTGCAAAGTAAGAATGCTCTAAAGCTGTCAGAGAGCATCCAAAATAGGCTACAGAGATGGTGAAGGACCTTGAGGGGAAGCCTTATGAGGAGCAACTGAGGTCATTTGGTTTGTTCAGCCTGCAGAAGAGGGGACTGAGGTCAGATCTCACTGGGGGCTGCAGCTTCTCCTGAGGGACAGCTCCAGTTTCTGCTCCCTGTGACCAGGGACAGGGCCCAGGAAGAGCTGGAGCTGTGTCAGGGAAGGTTTAGGTTGGATATCAGGGAAAGATTCTTTCCCCAGAGGGTGGCTGAGCAGCTCCCCAAGGAATGGGCATGGCCCCAAGGCTGCCAGAGCTCCAGGAGCATTTGGACATCCCTCAGGGATGCACAGGGGGGGATTGTTGGGGTGTCCTGGATGATTGTGGTGGGTCCATTCCAACTCAGGACAGTCTGTGATTCTGTGATCCTGGGAAAGTGATCCAGGAACTGGAGACCACCTTCCTGTGGCAGGAAACCTTCTCCTGTTCCCGTGGTGGCTTGGGAGGGGAGCTGAGGTCAGGCAGCACAGAGCTCTCCTCGTTCTCACCCTGAGCAAAGGCACTCTGGCACTGAATTTCTGAAGCTGAAACAAGCCCAGTCCTGGTCCCCAGCTGCCTCTCACGGCCATCAGCAAGTCCTGGAGTGAGAGCATAAATGCACTTGTTCTGCCTCTCTAAAGTGCAAGGAAACTGTCTCAACAAAGAGGATGAAATATTTCTCGTGGCTTTCTGTAAGTAAAGGCAGAGAAAGCGAGGCAGACAGCAGCTACTCCAACCACTCCACACAGAGTCGTAGCCTACAAGAGCTTTGTGGGAATGCTGGGACAAGGCTTTTCTGCCACAGATGAACCTCCTGCTGCTTTGTCATCTCTGCCCAGGTTCCCTTTTCTGCTCTTCCAGCTTTTGGTTTCATAATAAAATAGTGGTCAGGTCTGTGAGGGATGAGTGAGAACAGTCCCCCACCGCCTCTTATGCTGCTCTCCACCGTATCCCTGAAATCCATGTTGCTTCCACAGTGGATTTTTGCCTTGCCAGGGGCAGTGGGATGCAGGGCACCACCACCACTAACCTCAAAAATCAGGAATTATGCTGTTGGGGCTGCCTTGGACCTCATTTTAAACAGGCAGAGGTTCGGGCACGATGGGGTTGTCCTCCACCAAGTGATGTCCACCCCAAAGAACCAGTTCAAAGCCCCCTCCTGCACTTGGAATGGACGCCAAGAAAATGTCCCCATCGCTGTCACATCACCTCAAATCACTGCTGGCTTTTTTGTCACTTTGAACAACCAGGATCCGCTCTCATCCTGTGTTTTATACACGGTCAGCAAGAGCCAATCTCTTTCATAACAGGAGCACATCCAATTAAACTGGCAAACAATATTACATTTTCCTATTACTTTGTGTAGAACATCCTTTCTGGTAAAGAGAAGCCCAGAGGTTACAGAAATTTTAGGGATTTCTTTTTGAGACTCTTACATGGCTGAATCTGTGATCTCAATTTGAATTAGCTGGGACCTGCTGTTGGGGCTGTTTGTTGTTAGATGTCACCAGCGATGGTGTTGCCAGAGAGGCTGGAACATAACAGACTCAAAAAGACCTGAGGTCAAGGGCAATGAAATTTAAAATACAATCTCTTCTTGCTTGGAGATATTTTTGCACGTGTATATTCTGAACAGAAAATTCAGGCGAATAATGCTTTCAAGTGCAGTCTGAATGAAGTCACAGGGAAAAAGGCAATATATTTTGTAATGAATTCGTTTAAACAACTCAGTGATATTGTTGATTTGCTGCTCCCTGGATTGTAATTTATTAGAAATTGCTTCTGATGTTTACAGGATGCATAAAGAGCAGTTCGATGTAAATAAGGAGCTGCTGTATGGTTAAGTGTCCCTTCTGGTGAATTAAATAACTTGGTGAAAAGACTTCTTGTGTGTATTTATTCCACTTCCCACTTCAATGTCATCTTGGCTCAGTCAACCAAAGGAGAAAAATCAAGTTGCAGGGGAGCATTTCCCCATTTTTGACAAAACCATATTTTGATATGGCTTGGAGACCCCCAAATTGCCCTGTGTGCTCTGCTGCCCTCCTTACCCCCTCAGCCTGATCACCCCAGGGACAAATTTAGGAGTAAGATGCCACCATGTGAAGCAGAAATGGTCCTTCCCCTCCTTCCACCACTGTGCCAGGGCCTGAGTGCTGAGCCCAGCACACAAAAACTGCTGCCAAACCAGGGGGGATGGAGCACGAAGCCTCCTCGAGACGGAGCTCAGGACACTACTCAAGACTCACCTTTTTGGCAGAGGGATTTGCTTCATGTGGGGCTTGCTGCCCATGTAGGAATAAATCTGAAATTCTATACACAACCATCTCCAATGCATCAGGCAAATCTTGCACAGCCAGGGCTAACCAGGAGTTGTAACACATGGATTCCTTAAAGCATCTGAAAAATAATGTCAGGACCTATCCCAGAGCCATGACTTTTTCCAGAGTGCCTAAAGAGGGTTATACAGACATAGTTTAGCTGGATTGAACAGTCTAATCTGAGATTTACAGGACTGGCAATGATCTCTTCCCTGCTAATCAATTCTTGTGGTGCAAGAAGGAGCTTGGAAATGCTCAGCCTCGGTGTGAGGTGCATCAATTCTTCCCGACAGGTTTATTCCTCCACCACTTGTTTGTTGATGGTGATTTCACGATCACAGACAGCCCAACAGAACAGATCTTTTTGTTTAACCAATTTACAGCCAAACTTTGAGTACCAGCACTTAATTCTACCATTAAGCAGCCCTCCTCTTAATGTAGAAACATCTTGCAAGCTCCCAGCCAGGTTTTATTCCACAGCATCCCACGTTTTCTCCCAGCACTGGTGCCAGCTGGGCTGGCTTGCTGTACAGGGGGATCACCCTCCTCTTGCCACCAAGGCTCAGTGTTCTGTAAATCCCTCACAGTCTTCAAAACAGATTTTTTTGACTCATTCTCCAGTGTCACCCCAATATTCCAGAGAGTCCTTTAGGAAACACAAAATGACTCCTCCTTCAGGGCAGCATATGATTATCCTTGTGCTTTGCTTTCCCTGAAGGATTTGGGCACATATGGAAGATGAATTTGCTGGGGCTGCTCTTACAGACACAGAATGATGGAATGGTTTATTTGGAAGGGATGTCAAGATTATCTCGTTCCACTTAGTGCCATGGGAAGGGACAACTTCCACTATCCCAGATTGCTCTGAGCCCTGTCTAACCTGGATTTGGACACTTCCACAGATGGGGCAGCCATGGCTTCTTCTTCCGACAGCCGTGTCCTGTGTCTTGTGGTACTTCTGCCAGTGGGAAGAAGATGGAGCTGGGAGAAAAAAAAAGTGTTGGCTAAAGTGGGGGCAATGATGTAAACCTAAACTAAAAGAGGGGAGATTCAGACTAGAGTGAAGGAAGATATTTTCAATGATGAAGGTGGGGAGGCTCTGGCACAGGTTTTCCAGAGAAGCAGTGGCTGCCCCTGGATCCCTGGAAGTGTCCAAGGCCAGGCTGGACTGGGCTTGGAGCAGCCTGGGATAGTGGAAGATGTCCCTGTCCATGGCAGGGCATGGAATGAGATGAGCTTTTACGGTCCCTTCACACCCAAACCATTCTGTAATTCTATGATTCTACAAAATCAAAATATCTTCTCTTTCTTCCTCTTCCATGCTCTGTGACCATATGCCAAGTTTGGCTGTCAGAATTCAATCACCAGTGCCGCTTCCTGAAGCAGAAGAGACTCTTAACTTGCTCTTCTTCCTGTATCTAGGCAAAGAGCTGCTGGTGACACAAGCTGATTTAGAATTAACTCAATCATACTTTGATTTTTTTTCTGAGCAGAAGCACAATGTTCCTTATGTTTGATCTTGCAGAATGCTGCATGCTCTGGCCCTGATCTGTGATCCACAATCAGGGTCCATGCGTGGTCACTTGTGGCACGTCTGGAAGGCATTTGCAATGTGCATTTCAGTTTTGTAAAATATGTGCTGTGCTGCTGACAAGAAGGAGTTTGTTCTACTGTCAGTGCTGGGTCACAATCTAGAATCAGAATGGTTTGGGTTGGAAGGGACCTTGAATATCATCTCATTCCAACCTTCTGCCATGGGCAGGGACAACTTCTACTATCCCAGGTTGCTCTGGATGGGGAGATGCATTTGGACCTTTTCTCTCCAGGTCCCCATCCTCTGTCCTGCTAATGGAGCCACGTTTAATGGCAAAAGGCACTTTTTTACAGTTAAAATGCCCTTAGATTTGGCTTTCCTGGATTCTAGTGGGACAGGAGAATAAAGCAGCGAGGAAATTAGAGAGGGAGGAAGCTCATTAGTGGATGGAGTGCTCCTGCTCTCTCCTTTCTTCTGAAGCCTGATGAATGCCACAAACAGGAGCAGAAATTCAGGAGTCAGCTCTGGGAGGGCTGTGATTACCTCGGAGTTCTGCTGGGATCCTGCCATCCCACAGCTGAGCTGTGGCCCTGTAGAACACAGACCTGCAAATGAAGCCCCCCCTGCCACGCTGGGCTGGCTCAGCTGAGCTCAATGTGCCAGCAGGCAGCAGAGACAGTTTAATATTTATAACCTGATTTGACCACTTAATATATTCAGCCTATTTTTAAGCTGCCTGGCTCTGCACGGAGGGACAGCTCACATCACATGGAAGGTTCCTGGCTCCTGGAGGCACCTAGAGGAGCTTTGCAGGTGATGGTCATGCTTGAAGGAGAGGGTTTCCACCCTTTGGTTTTCCAGCAGTGGGAGAGGGCTGGTGTTGGGTGGATTAGGGTGCCTGGAAATAGCATTGCCTTGGCCAGGGTGGGATTGGCTGTAATTGCATCAGGAATGTTCACCCAAATTTGCTCTGGTTTATGCTGTCCTGGAAAATGCCCCTGCTGGTGCTTTAGGAAGAAATTCTGGAAGCAGTTCCCAACCACTGGTCAGTTTATTTGCACAAAGAAGGATTCAGGTAATGAGAAAACACCACTGTGAGGCCAAATAAGCATCAAATCAAACTTTTAAAGCACACAAACTCATTATAATTCAGGTCCTAGTGAGAGACCAGAAGGTAAATCTATAGCAAGAGGAGCTGAAACCAGTCTTGTTTGGATTATGTGATTAGCAGTTTGACTATTTTCAGTATCACTAATCTGAAAAAGTAAGCAATGTCAGCAGAAAATTAGGCAATGTGGGAGGAAAATTTGTTGAGTATTTTGGGGTTTATTTCTGGAAATCAATTGTTGGCCGAAACAGGGAAATTCAAGCAGTTGATGTTTCATTTTTGTTTCACACAGAGCTGGGAGGAATCAGTGGCTTTTGGGGAGGGAATTTGCAAGGGCCACGACACTTAAATGCTTTTGTCTCCAAACAGAGATTTTTTTTTTTTTAATTAAATTTTGGGGGTCTGAGAATTATTCATCAAGTGTATGAAAGAGAAGTGGCTGACAATGAGGAGCTAAACTTCATGTCTCCAAACCAGCCTCACCTAGATGAGATTTGTGCCCACACAGGTGCCTGTGAGTTATTTGAAATATAAATAAAATATCCCCAACTGCTCACACAGTGAATGTGAGGGTGAGCCCAGTGTGTGATGTGCCCAGATTTGGGGTTAAACCAGATGTGGGCCCAGGTCTCCTGGCTTTGTGTCTCATAACTCATTCCATAGCAGGCAGCAGAAGATGAGATTGGGAGGTTGCATTTCAAATGAGAACTTACCCCATTTTCCCCTCCATGATGCGACTGTGCTGAAGTCAGGCTCCCTCCAATTTTGGAGGAAAGCTGGTGCAATGGGAACTGGGATAATCCAAAAAATTTGGTCTAACCCTAGAAGTACTAATAGGCCAGGCTGGGTTTTGAGACCAGCGATCCTGATTGCTGTTTATCCTCAATCCTTTCCCATCTCAGTATCACTAAACCAGCCTCAAAATGACTGAATCCAAGCCTTCCCTGATCTCCCCAGAGATGCAGAGGTCTCTCAGGACAAACCCTGTGAGTGGCTGTGCTGAGCAAGGGCTAAGGAAGAGACAGGGGATTTAGGCTTTATTTCAGGAGTAGCATTCCAATGCATCATTCCTGAAAGAACCGGAGATGCCGAAGGGCTGGCAACTTCCTCAGCAACCCAGCTGAAGCTCTGGGCAGGGCTTGGAGGGTTGGTTCAGCCAAACTTTTAGAATAGAAAATTCTGTAATAGGATTAAGGGGTGCCAGCCAACGGGGGAAAGGCTTGGAGAGATTAGGGGAGGCATCGGGAGGAAGGATTAGTGGGAGATACAACAAAAACAGAGGCCAGGAGGGTGCACTCAGCGCCAAGGATGAGTGGTGCCACGTGCCACACACACTCAGGGTTAGCCATCCTCTCCTGGGCAGCTTGGACTCACTTCCCAGTGCCAGAGGGCAGGGATAGATGGGATATTGGGAAGGAATTCTTGGCTGTGAGGATGGTGAGGCCCTGGCACAGGTTGCCCAGAGAGGTGGTAGATGGCTCCATCCCTTGAAGTGTCCAAGGCCAGATTGGACAGGGCTTGGAGCAACCTGGGATAGTGGAAGGTGTCCCTGTCTATGGCAGGGGGGTTGGTGACCTTTAAAGGTCTCTTTCAATCCAAACTCTTCTATGATTTTCCAATGCACTTTCCATGTTACTGCAGCCTCTGTATGGTTATAAAAACTGAATCATGGAAAGGTTTGGGTTGGAAGGGACCTTAAAGCCCATCTCATCCCATCCCCCTGCCACGGGCAGGGACACCTTCCACTATCCCAGGTTGCTCCAAGCNGACCAGGTTGCTCAAAGCTCCATCCAGCCTGACCTTGGACACTGCCAATGATGGAGCAGCCACAGCTTCTCTGGGCAACCTGTGCCAGGGCCTCACCACCCTCACAGCCAACAATTCCTTCCCAATATCCCATCTAACTCTGCCCGCTGGCAGTGGGAAGCCATTCCCCCTTGTCCTGCCTTAAACTTCAGACACATTCCAAATATCAATACAGCAAACCAGAAGAGAACAGAAGTGGGTGAGGTTCACATCTCTTAACGACCTTAAAAACCTTTTTAAAGGCCTGCAATGGATTTTTTTTTTTTTTTGGTATAAACCCACTCCTTTGGGACCTTCTCTTGGTATAAACTTGTGTTGATACAATCTAACATCTGAAATAAATCTGCAGTTGAGGTAATCCTTATAAAACTCAGAGTACCATCTCCACCTGGAACAATTGTGTTGTTTTATTCCACCTCTGGCTGCAGCAGGGGATCTTATGGACCTTTTTTATAGGGCTGAACACTATTTCTCATCTTCCCAATGCTCCTGTTGTGAGCCTTGAAGGTGGTTCTGACACTTCGCTCTTCTCTCATTAAAAAAACAGGCTACAAGATCTTCCTGAACAGCCTCTTCATGTTAAAAAATATATTTCTTCACTAAATTCCCTTGAAACATGGCAGGTAAAGTACTGTCACCTGTTTACTCAAGTGTGTATCATATTTTCTGCACCAGCATTTCTGTATAACACAGCGGAACCTGGATCCATCCCACTCCTGGAATGTGCCGCCACAACTTCCTCCTCCAAGGGATAGAGGAGCCAAGGAGGAGAGGGGCCATGCTGGACCTGTTCCCATCAAAAAGGATGGGCTGGTGGGGAGCGTGAAGCTCAAGGGCAGCCTGGGCTGCTGGGACCATGGAATGGTGGAGTTGGAGATCCCTGGGGCAGCGAGGAGGGTGCAGAGCAAGTGCATTACCCTGGGCTTCAGGAGAGCAAATTTCACTCTCTCTTCAGGGATCTTTTTGGTTCAGTCCCATGGGATAACGCCCAGGAGGGAAGAGGAGCCCAAGAAAGCTGGTTGATATTCCAGGATTGCCTCATCCAATCTCTGTTTCCATTGTTTTCTACCTCAGGCCATTATTTACAAATCAGATACAAGACCCCAACTTCATGTCCTCGAGGACCAATGCTCATCTTACAGTAGAGTCCTTCAAATAGGGAATTTGAAGTATTCTGGAGCCCAGAAATCATCAGCAGCATGACTCTGGAATGGTTTTGGCCTGGGATAAGTTTTGCCAAGCTAAAGGGGCTCTGAAGATGACCTTGCCTGTGTCAGGGGGGTTGGATTAGATGGCCTTAAAGGTGCCTTCTACCTCAAACCATTCTGTGATTTGATGTTTTTGTGGAATAGTCCTCAAATCCAGATTAGGGACAGATCCTGGCCCTGGTTATTTCATCAGGACAAATGTCCTGGAATCCCAGCCTGTTATTTGAGGAGCCATCTTCCAATGCTATTGGGTATTTATTGCATCATGGGCTTCGTCTGCATTTCCTAAAGCTGCGCAGTGAGAAAGTTGCAATTGGAGTCTTAGAATTTAATTTAGTGGCTGCCTGGTTGTTGGGCAGTTCTTCTGTATCGTGTGCCAGACATAATCATATTCCATCAGAGGCAGAATTAGCCAGTGTGTCTTTCATTGCTAAGTGCAGCACAGGCCCACTGGCCTTCCTTGGTTTTGTTGTTTTGCTGGTTTTTTATCTTTATTTTTTCCATGACACATGTAAATATTGGTTATTGGGACTCTTGTCTGTGGACCTCGGAGTGCTGAGTTATGCTGGTAAAAAGGGAAGGCAAAAGAAATGGTGAAAATGCCAAGATGGAATGGCCAAGCAGTGGTTTAGGTGAGATAAAATAACAGTGAGATAAAATATCAGACAAGCTCAGCCTTGTGGTTGTCATGTTGTTAATAATAAATATTGTGCCAGGACTGGGAGAGGGAGAGGAGCTGATGTTGGAATTGAGTCTGGAGCAGAAACAAAGAGATTTTGTGTCTGTCCATGGGCACAATGATCACTTTTCCTGTACTCCTGAGATAAGATCACCTTTAGATGATGTGACAGCCTTGGTAGAAGGGGACAGTCACCTCCTCTAGCTGTGCTGGCTCTTCCATAGCTAGGCTCCCTGCCCAGTTCCCATCAGCTCGGGGCAGGGCTGAATCCACATCTCTCTGCACCCATTTCTGCTGAAAAACCCAGAGAAACCCCAAGCAGCACAAAGTGAAGTTGTCTGGACTAAGGTAATTTTCCAAACCTGCATGGAGAGCTTGAAGCACACGGAAAACCCACATATTGAGGCTGTTTCTGCTCTTAAATATGGAGCTGTAAGGACAAATAGATAAAACTGAAGGATTAAAAGGAACCCCCACAGAACCAGGTACATTCAACATAAATGCCTTTGAAAGAAGATGGCGTTGGGCCAGTGTCAAATCGTGACAGAAGGTCGTCTAAAATAACAATTAATTCATGGACATCCCTATCAAAGCTTAAATTTATTAATAACCACTGAAATGATGAAGTGACAACCAAGAGCAGCATTTAAGCCATGACTATTCATGAGCTGCTGCTGGAGAGCCCATCCCAGGTGAGGGGCAAGAGCTGATTCAGGTTTTGACCAAAAATTTATTATTATGAGGACGCAAACAGCGTTATTCTGTCAGGCCACTGATGTCAGCAACATCACGTGGAGATGCTCCCAGCTGGAGGGCTGCTGGGAAGTTTGTGGAAGATGCCCAGATCCCTTGGAGAAGCTCAGCTGCGGTCCCTCAGCAGCCGCCTGCTCCTGCCAGCGGTCCTCAGTTGACTTTATCTCCTGGCTTCACCTCCCAATGTTTCCCTGTCCTCTTTTGCTCCCTGTTGGAAGCCCTTTCCCTCTGGCAGATTGATGGTGTTCCAGGGGGTGTCCCCAGTGGCCGTGCTGCCATCTGTCCCCCTCCCGCCAGCACAATCCAGAGGCAGGGATGGGCTCCCTGAGTGCTTCCAGGGGTCAGCTTTTCCCTCCTATCACTGCTGAGGGGAGCAAATATCTCTTGGTGGGATGCAGGCACCTCAAAGCTCTGCCCAAGAATGGGATAGACATTGCCCTGCCCAGTGAAGACAAAACGAGGCTGCCCCTTTGCTGTAGGGTTTGCTCCAATCTGTCACAAAAATAACTTATTCCAAGGCGAGCCAGTCCCAGGAGGGAGCAGAAGTCCTGGTTGCTCTTCTGGCTTCATCTTTTATCCATCCCTGCGGCTTTTCCCTCCCCTGCTTGCTGCTAATCAGCATTCCTTGCAAAGAGCAGCTGCTAATCTGCAGCAGGAGTTGGTGCGTGCAGGGTGTGGGGAGGTGGTGGGGTGGTGAAGGGACACCCTTCCAGCAGCTCCTGCTGCAGTGGCACCCAAACACCCCTTTCCCAAAGCCACTGTGGCTAAAAGGGATCCAGCCTCGTGCACCCACAAAAGAAAAGCTGATTTGTAGCACTTGTTTTTGTAGCATTTTATTGAGGGAAAAAAAAAAATGTTTGTCTTTGTGTGTGTGTTTGTGTGCGTGCTTGTGTGTGTATATAAATACATATATATATTTTCCCCTCTGAAACAACTTGCTTCCCTTTGGGAATAAAGGGGATCTTTAAAAATGCAAAAATTCCTTCCAGACAGTTTGTCATGTCTTACTAGAAACAGCCGACCCTATTAGCAATTTAAATGATGTCTCCCATTAGCATAATTTTTAATGAAGCAGAGCACGTGTTTCACATTTGTGTTTCTGACGTGGTGGGGAGGAAGCACTCGGACACTCAATGAGCATCAGGAGGAATTGGCTCTGAGAAGATCAGAGGGATGAGGCACGTGGGATTCCTGGCCAGGACTTCATTTGGGATGTTTTTCTGCAAGTGGATTTGCCTTAAAGTAATTTTCATAAAATCCTAGAATGGTTTGGAAGGGACCTTAAATCAGTGCCACCCCCTGCCAAGGCAGGGACTCCTTCCACTATCCCAGGCTGCTCCAAGCCCTGTCCAGCCTGGCCTTGGACAATTCCAGGGAACCAGAGGCAGCCACAGTTTCTCTGGGCAACCTGTTCCACCACCCACATAGTGAAGAATTTCTTCATAATTTCTAATATCTTCCCAAAATTCTATATATCATTCAATGGAAAACCTTCACTGACAAAAAAGACCATGGTATATAAACCACCAATCTAGCAGAATATTTTTAGGATTCAGAAAAGTTTGCAAGTGCCACTGTTGGATGTGCACAGAGAAACTGTGGTTTTCATTTATCTTTTTTTCCCCTCCAAAAAAATGTTTGGAATAGCAGGGCTTTTCTTCCCCATCGTCATTCATAAAATCTTGGGAAGCTTTTAATCATGATCCAGAATCTTCCTCATGCTGTTGCCCTATGAGCCAGGCTATGGCTCCCACCTGGAAGTCCAAAAGGCTTTAGCAAACCCAGAGTGACTGATGGCAATAAGTGTTAAATAAAATCACTTTGCCCCCCAAGATATGTTGTTGTTGTTGTTATTACTATTCCCAATTTTTATTTGCTTTACAGTACCCCCGTGGTAGAGCATGGGAAGGGTTTTCAACTTGATCAAACATCAGATAAAACAGGATGGGAGTTGATTTTCATTGCTGAAAATTTACATAGTTTTCCTAAAATGAAACAATAACTGAATTTTTTTTGTCTTTTTCCCTGTTTTCCCCTTGTTTTTCCCACTTTTCCCTGACTTGCATTACGCCAGGTCCTTGTGCACGAGCCATTTGCAACGTTAGAAGGGAAATTGTGCGTGGGTGTGAAATCTTGTGTGCACACATGTTCCACATTTTGTTTGCTTAAAAGCCCGTGCAAAGCTTCTATTTTGTTTGTTGGTTTTTTTTTTTTTCCCCCCTCTTCCTAATGGGAAAACACTCCTGGGAGCTGAAGTTACACAGGCAATAACACACGACACAGCCCAGTAAGTGATCCTGATGGGGAGGACAGGGACACCCTTGTGCTGGGCCACCCTTTGGGACAGCAGGAGGTCCCTTGGACCAACCCTTCCCCGGCACCAGCCTCCCCGCCTCGGTCTGCCACGACACGGAAACATCCTCATTAGGATAATAGGCAGATTTCCAGGATCCACTTCTGATTCCCTCGCCCTGGAACGGTCCCAAATATCACAGATGTTTTGACGGCTCTCCCAGAGGGCGGCAGCAGCTCGTCCTCCTCCACTTTCGGCACGTCGAGCCCTGGCATGCGGCAAGCAGCTGATGCCCCGCTCCGTGTCAGGGATGGCAGCTCCCCCAGTGAACCCAGCACCCTCAGAGCCAGGTACCCAAGTGGGGTTGTGCCCAGCTGGGATTTTCAAGGCCGTGTGGCATTCTGGAGCTGCAGTCTTCACTCTGTGCTTGCTGCTTTTGGGGAAAAATACGGCTTTTTAGGGCATGCTGCAAACAAGTGCTGCTTCTGGAGAAGGACTTTGCTTTCAGAAAGTTGCAGAGGACACAAGAAGGAGGGGTGAATGGTGATTATTCCTTTCCACAGGCTTGAATAGGAAGCAAAGCACTGAATCCCAGTTAGGTCAGTTTGACTATTAGGGAAAAAGCAGGGAATAAACTTTCAGCATCAAGATTCTTTTCCACACCAGGAGGACCTTCCTCAGTCTTCCCCAGCCCCAAGGAAACACAACCCTGATTTCATGCTGGGACCCATCCTGACGGCTACAGGATGGGACAGTGAGTCCAGAGAGATGAAACCATGTCTCGATTTATTGGGTAAGCTCAGGAAATTATTTGCCTTCCACCTTCCCTCCTATTCTCCCCATCTGCCTCAGGAGAGGCTGGGAAGTTTGTTTCACTCAGGATTTCAAAGTGCTTGGGAAAGCTCAATTAAAGACAGCATGGAGCTGTTGCTGCTGCTGTTTTATTTTTCTCTGCTAGTCAATTAGGAGAAAACCTGACGACCAGAAGTTACTCGTTGCACTTTGTAACAGCCTTTCCTAGGATGTACCTTCTTTGGGAAGGAAACAAGAGCTCTCTGTTTATGGGAAGAGTGGAAATATCAGACAATAAAAGAGAAGCATCTCTGCACATGTCAGGCCTGGCCCATCTCCCACCCGGTGCCCTGAAACCTGGCAAAAAATCAAAGTTCAAGATAAAATTAACAGCTAAGTGGCAGAATAACCCTCCTTGGTGCCATCAAGGCCAGGTTGGATGGCGCTACGAGCAACCTGGGATAGTGGAAGGTGCCCCTGCCCATGACAGGGGGTGGAATGGGATGAGGTTTAGGGTCTCTTCCCACCCAAACCATTCTGTGATTCCATGATTAGTGCCACAAACCTCGTACCCTTGCTGAGCCTTTATTGAAAGCCCTTCACAAGTATTAATCAAAAGAAAGTGCATTGAAGTCCCCTGTGAATAAGTTGGAGACATGAGGATCTGTAATTCTGTCTCCCAGGCCACAGGACAGTCCACCCCTAAAGCAGTCACTGGAGCAGCTGGTGTTCCTGGGAGGTATCATCCATGGTTTTCAGATTGCTCTTGCACCTACACTCTCACAATTCCCAGACCTCGAGCTGGTCCTGCATTTATGGACTGAGCAAATGCCTCAGAAGGTGATTTGTGATCCATCATGTAAGGCACATGGTGGGATTCCTGGGGCTGTCCTCTGCAGGACCAGGAGATGGACTTTGATGATCCTTGTTGGTTCCTTCCAACACAGATGATTCCGATTCTGTGATTCTGCGATTCCATGATCACGGACACAAAGATTCACTACCTCAGGGCTAAAATCCAGCTCTCTCCCTAGCTTCTCCACACAGCCTTTTCTTTTGGAAGAAAGCCAGTGGCCCATTATGGTGGGGAGAGAGCCATGAACAGCCATGAAATGGGATCACATGTTCATGATGTGGAGCCCCTTCTTTAGAGCACCAAACTTAGTTTCTCAAAGAGAAATTGCAGGACAGACCATAATTATTCAAGTTAGAGCTTGGCAGAACACCTCAGTTAATTCTGTTCAGAAGGACACGTGTGCTGGCACCGGGAATGTCACCAGTGGTCACAAACCAAGGTTGAGGCCTCCTCTGGAGGCCAGAGCAGCACTGACCCACCCAGGGGTACTCAAGCACAGGAGTAAAAGCCACCTGCAACATTTTGTGTCAGCCAGAGGCTGCAGATCCCAACTTTGTGCAGTCAGGACTTGTAGGATTGTCATATGATAGGGATGTCGATCCAATACAGACCAGCAAAATGACAGAACACTCTCTTCCTTCTCAGAAGCTGTCCTGAAAGGACGTGGATCCAGCCATCACAGCATTCTCCATCCATACTCACAGATGTTAAGGAATTTAGGAAGTGTTTTCTCTCCAAAATGATCTTTGAAATGGAAAATATCTTTGATCTTCATAGTCCTACCTCTGTAACAGTTCCTATCAAAGCTCATGAGATGAGTCTTCCTTCCCCCCCCCCCAGCAAGAGAGAACAAATCAAGTCGATCATAAAATTTCATTTATTTTATTGTCCTCATTTGACTTGCCAGGTGGAAGTCAAGAGGAAATATTCTATTTTCTTTTGGATTTTAATTTAAGAATATCTGAGTTATCTTAGCTGATTGAAGCTGACCCCTGTGACGCTGCTGCTGAATGCTTCAGAGAAAGGAGCAAGGCATCTGTCAGTGGGTGAGGATGAAATTCCTTTCTTGTCAGAAATACTTCCATAAACATTTTAATCAGGGTTGCTTTTGCAGCTGAATGATTACTTAGGTGGGAGCTGCAACTATCATGAGTGATGCAAGGATGTCAGGATTCCCTGGAACACTCCACTTTGTCCAAGTTGTTCCTGCTGTCATCTGGAACACAAGCTGATGGTAATTGGCTCTTTAATAACACCAGCACATTGTCCAGCATGACCAAGTGCCAGGACTGATTTGGGCTTTATTGTCATGCAGTCTTCCAGAAAATTAATTGCTATCTCTGGTAGTGATAACCCAGAGTCTTTAACACGAGAAGCTCCTCCTGGTTTAAATAGTAAACTTATGGGAGGAGTGGTTGCCTTTTGCATTTTTTTGTTTAAACAAGATTTAATTTGCTCTGAGGAAGATCAGTGTGAGTTTAGAGGCTGAAACTTGGGTTTTGATATGAGTATTCTGTCCATCCATCCATCCTGTTCATCTACAACTGACAAGTCACACAGTGATAGGGAGCAAACAGAGCATAGAGCATTGACTCCAGCTCCTGCCATTTTTTGGCCAAAGCCAATCCCATACAATTTCAGAGGAGCTCCCACCCAGCAGGCACCTCCTTGCCTGTAGGTTTTGCACTGAGCAGTTTGTTAAATGAACAGGAAATGCCTTTTCAGATGTTCTGCAGAGTAATTTTGTTTTCTTTTTTCTGTGTATTTCTCACTGGGCTAATGTTGGGAAGCAGCAGAATGGGCCATTTGCAATTGTAGTGCTGAGCAGCCAAGAACAGGCATGTTCCAGGCCTGTGGACTGGCAGCTGGCACTTGAGGTGTGGCCCTTAAATTATTAAAATGATCAGTCTTTGGAGTTTTAAAACCTTTCCTACAGTGTGGTATTTATGGGTGCTCCACTGGGATTAATTGGCTCATCTTTGTGGGATCCTAAATTTTGAGCCAAGCCAAAGTGCCATGTTCATAAAGTCTTCTGAAAGAATCTTTGTAATCAAAGAATCACAGAAGGTTTGTGTTGGAAGGGACCTTCAACCTCATCTTGCTCCCCCTCCTTCCAGGGGCAGGGATGTCACTCACTAGATCAGGTTGCTCAGGGCCCCATCTAATAAATCCAATAAATAAACCAATATTTTTACAAATTCCTGTTGTTCACCTCTCTTGTCCAACCACAAAGAGGGAGAGACTGGGTCAGGACCTTTCCATTGTAGATCCAGAACTTGAAACTTCGAATTTAAAGCTTCAAATTCTGACCCAAGTTGATGGGAATCAAACTTTTCACTGAGGAATTCCAAATGGAACAAAATGTGAAGGGGGAAAAAAAAAAAGTTGAAGAAGCAATTTCTTCACGATAAGTGCCCACAGCACCAGAACGCTGCGCCAATAACCCACTTCCTGAAAGACTTTCCTAACTTTAAATGAATCCCAGACTGGCATTTTCATAGGATACAGTGGGCTGGTGTCTCTCCTTGGATGATGCAGGCTTACACTGACTTAGAGCTGGCAGGGAGCCTCCATGGTGGTGGTGCTCCAGAACATGTTCTGGCCTGTTCCTTGCCATGAGAGAACCACAGGTCTTCAAGCTGGATCTACGTTTACTTTTCTTGGTGATTCAGTATCATAATGCCCTAAATGTTCTTAAAAGGATCTCCCTGAATTTGCTACACTTCCAACCTTTGTATTTTGGAAGCTCCTCAAGCTTTTTAAGAACGACAGTTACACTTTGTCTCCTTCCTCAGCAAAGGGAAGTTACTTCACTTTATTTCTCTTGTTTCACTTCGCTGTGGTCCAGGAAGAAAAAACTCACTGGGCTCTTAGAAGATTTACAAGGGGTTGCCCTGGCAGTGGTTTGGAGAAGTGATGGGAGGATTCAGCAGCCCCATTTGAGGCTGTTCACAGAGGGGATAGTGCTTAGAATTATTGTCCTGTGCAAACTGCTTGGCAGGAGCAATGCTTCTCCCCCACAAGGATGGTGGGAGGTGCATCATCTTCCTCTCCACAAGTTGCTGTGAAATTAATGTGGCCATATGGAAGTAGGCTGCAGATCTTGACTGTCTAACACACTCCAGTTTCCAAAATCATGCTCCCAACACAACGCACCCATAGGCTGCTCCAAGCCCAAGCCTCGTGGCAAAAAGACAATTTTGCTCCCCTGCATCAGCCAAGGTACTCTTAGGTGTGAAAGCTAAAGGTCTCAAGCAATTTATAACTGCTAATGTTCTGGCCTTGAAATAATCGTGGAAGACATTTTATTTTCTGTTTATGCCTCCTGCCTTGAAGTGAATCAACTTCTGAGCTCACACCATGTGACGGTGGCTGTGGCGCATGAGTTTTCTGTGCCAGGAGAGAGTATCCAGGCAACTAGACCAGATATCAAAATCTTGTCAGATTTTTCCCACCCTGTATTTTGTCTGTCTTATGGCCCTTATTACCACTGAATTCAGGACCCGTTGATCTCTAACAAATTTATCTCGCAGCTGCCTTTTGCAGACAGAGAAATGTCTCTGTTCTGCAGATGGAGATGGGAGACATGGAGAGCCCTGTAGGAAAGTCAGGTGAAGCAGGGATTGAAATGGGATATCCCAGGTCATTAACCAGTACCAGAGTCCCTTGTTTAAAGGTGGGGACAGTTTTGAGTGTAAGGGGCTCAAGCTAAAAAAGGAAAATTAACAAGATGTTGTCTTACTTGATGGTAGGAGAATTTGGGCTGGAAAGGCATTTACAAGGTCTTTGGTCCAATCTTCTTCTCCAAGAAGGGCCAGCCTCGGGTTTAGACCAGGTTGCTCATCCAGTTAGGTCTTAAAAACACCCAAGAATTGAGACTGCACAGCTGCAACCATCCCTGGAAGTATTCAAAATTATTTGGATGTGGCATTTGAGGACATGGTTTAGGTGGGCTTGGCAGTGCTGGGTTAACAGTTGGGATGATCTTGGAGGGCTTTTCCAACACAAATCATTCTGTGATTCTACTTTGAAGACCTCTGCAAGAAGATCCTTAGACCAGCCATAACTTCTCTGAACTTGTCACCCATCCCTGGGCAGGAAAACCAGATCAATTCACCTGTCATTGTAATTCCTCTCCTGTAAGTGAGACACAAAAGCCGAATCCTACAGCATTAACTTTTAATGCTGATCCTTTTTGTTCCTGTTTTTTGTTCGGCACTTCACTGTCAAGAGGAGAAATTGAGGGAGACAGGCATCATTTCTTGTATGACCAAGCAGCCACATTGGAGATAGAAATACCTGACTTTTTTTGCCTTAGTACTTAGGAATGTGGAAGTCAGTCATGGACATTGTCATGGCAGAACGGTGTCTGGATACTGAATTAGACTTTAATAAGTCTAGAATTTCAAAACCTGACAATTATTTGCTATGTTGCAGAGATTCACCACCCTATTAGGGAAAGAAAAAAGTTTCTTCTATTTTAAGTTAAAAAAAGTGATAGTGATGGCCCAACAATTCCAAAATTGGGGTGGGGTCAGGAAAATTATATACATTTTTAATTCCTTGTCATTTTAGTTTAAAGTCCTCTGGTTTTATTTCTTCAGCAATTCCAAAGTTCATTTGTTTCAAAGCCTATGCCCTAATTAAAAAGCCCTGTGCCCTGAAATAAGAGATGGCATGCATGAATGTCCTAAATAAAGAAAAAGAAATAAATAAAAGGCCTGTTAAATTTTCTCCACAATATCCATGAATGAGGAAGCATCCCCCTTTTCCTTTTTGACCTATGGATATCATTAATATGGACTGTTCCAGCACAATGAACTGGAAAGAATGGTAAAATTTTTAATTTCCTCTCTTGGGGAGAAATAGATGCTTTTCCACAGTAATGTTCACATGGGTGATACACTGACTTCTGGCCTTTATCTTGGATTTTGTGGGGATCTCAGAATACAGTCTCATTATTTGGGAAAACAATATCAATGCTATAAATTCTAATGAATCTTCCAGAGGAGGCTCATGGAAGTTCTTCCTGAGTGACCTGGGGTGGAAAACAGCTCAAAATTCCTGCAGTCAGCTTGGCCAGCCTTGGTTATAAAGTCAGTAAAATGATGATTTTGCAGTAGGTTACAGGTGTATTTCAGCTTTGTCAGTTTAGGCTGACACTTGATTTGTACTTTTTGCTGATGCAGGAATAAAGAGAAAGAGAAGGGAAGAAAAAGGTTTTGGGTTTTTTTTTGCTACCAAACAGGAAATACAATGGTGTGGCATGAGAAGAGCATGCACAGTGTGCATGCACTTCTGGAGCAAATGTAATTCTTCCCCAGGAAAAGGACTGGAAGAAAAAGGCTTTATTTGGCTTTGTTATTTTATTTATTTATTTAAATTTTTTAAGATTTAGGGTTAGATATTAGGAAAGTAGTTCCACTTCCACAGTGGAAGAAGACTTTTTCCAAGAACCTGGTAAAAAATGCATCAGTATGACTGTGACATCTTCAAGAAGCAGTTGTGGCTTGAATGGGGAACTTCATGGATCTGACATGACCCACATCAAGTTTCAGACAGGTCCTGGCTGTAGGGGATCACTCTCCCATGCTTCTGTGTTGGTGCATGGCCTGGAAAGGTCCCGGACAGTCCTCAGTGGGATGAAGGGATGAATCAAATATCCATTGAGCCTATTTATTTCCACTCTGGGGCAAGAGGAGTCTGACCATCATCTGGGAAAGCTTCTGGATGTCCATCCATCCATCCATCCATCCATCCATCCATCCATCCATCCATCCATCCCTCTGGCTCCCAGCCCTCAGAGCAGCACTGAGCACTTCCCGTCGCCGAGGCACAAAGCTCGGGAGCTCCAACACGCGCTCACAGGAGGGGGCCCGGCTGCAGCATAAATGATCAAAGGGCAGAGCAGGCTGATGTGCAGAGAGATGCTGTGATACAGCAGCAGAGATCCCCTCCAGCCCTCGCCGATGCTAATGCATATATTTACCTCCTGATTGACTTCATAATTAATTGACTACGCGGGGAGGATCCTTCTCTCACCTCCCCGGCTCTGAAGAAGCAGAGTGGCACGGGTGTAAAATGGGGCCACTGAAGGGATGAATGAGGCCTTTTGTCTTTATTTTCTCTGCAAGTGCATAGAAGCCATAAGGAGCCTGTAAGGATATAAATGAGGCCAAAAACGTGTTTCTTTCAATCCCCAAACTGCAGCAGGAGAGAGTCAGCATAGACAAGGGTTGAGGCAGTGGTTATAAAGTAGAAAGGTTTGTGTTTTGGCTCGAAGGTGGATATATTTAAAAAAAAATGGTAGAAAAGTAGGGGAAATTAATACTTCCATCCCAACCCGAAGGAGAAGAAGCATTTGTTATGCAAATCTTTTCATTATTGCAAATCCCGAGTGCTGATAAGAGATAAGCGTTGTTCTAGCTTTATTTCAAGTAGCTCCTGCCCAGACGCGGGGACGTGATTCTACTGCTGCGAGAGAAAGAAACAAACACACACATTTTCCCCCTGTACATTTATTTCTGTTACTGGAACACGGATTCTGGAGCCTGCCTGAAAAGGCATTTGGTCCATTGAGGCTTGTTCATTTTACTGCTTTGTTTTCTGCTAAGGTGACATCTGCTCCTGAATGACCTTCGCATCTTTTCTCAGCGCAGCCTGGCCCGGGTGGCCGCTCCTTTATGCGCATACATTAACGTGCGGGTGAATCGCAGCTTCAGGAGGGCTGTTCTTTATCCTTTTCATTTTCCCTAATCCCGGAGTCTGCGGGGAACAAAGGGCTGGATCCTCACGGTGTAAACGGCCAGAGCCGGCTGCGGGGATTTACATCCGCTACGGCGTGACACCGGTTATCTCCCAAAGCCATTCCCCGCTTTACCACATCCACCATCAAATTCCTTGTCCTTGGTAGAATTTATTGCTTTTTTCCCCCGTTTTTTACTGTTGGGAGGCAGCTGTAAAATATGTGCAGGAAGCAGCAGCAGCTCCCATCCCATGCTGGACACAGTCCTGCTGCTGGGGCTTGTGGTGGGAAAAGGTTGGTGCGACACACGTGGCACGGGATGCTGGTCCCCACCCCATCCCTGTGCCAAGATGCTCCCTATTTTTGTGGCCCCAGTGCAGGATCTGTCTACATCCACTGCTGCCTTCCATGGAAATCAATGAGGTTTGCTCAGCCCTGCATTTAGCCGAGACTCAGTCCTCTGTCTGCCGGGCTATTAAATTACTTTTCCACGTGACAACAGAGCTTCCAAAGTTTGCAGCATAATTTCAGTCTCATATGCAGCTCTTCAAGCCATTTTCCCTCCTCTCCCATTGTTTCACTGCTCTCTCCCCATTCAGCAGCTCGGTGTTGCAACAGGAATATTCCACTTGCCCCATCTCCCTTTGTCTGGCACCGTTGTTTTGTTGCATCACCACCAAATGAAATCAATTTTAGAACTGATTTCTCTGCCCTGGCACTGGAATGACATGCCGACAGTTTCTGCTACAAATTCTCCTTGCTGTCCATAATAAGTTACTTAACCATTCCATTATTTCATGCCGGCTCCCGGTGGGTTTGAGCTGCACAAGGCGTCTCTCTGATGAAATTGGCACCGGCTTTTAAAAAATCCAAATCAATTATATCTCCTGGGCCTTGCTCAAGACTTTAAAAGAGGTTACTTAGGCAGGATCTTCGTTTTGCACATCTGGGTGGAAAATGCATAGGTATTTTTTCCCCTCTCTCATGTTGGTTTTCTTTTTGTATAAAATTGTTTATCATTGGAAGAGTCAGGAGCTCACTCCAGGAGGAAATTTGGCTGATATTTATGGCAAGGCTCCAGTGGCTTTAATGAATGAAATGCTGATCACTTGAACAACAGGATCAGCAATATGGCAGGGACGTGATAGCCCTTTTCTGCAACCCTGGATCTGAAGTAGCAGATAACACCGTTGTGTCAGAGGCCAGCTCCCAACAGAGGGGAACAATCACGATCTGGGTGTCAGACCTGGTTTCTTCTCCCATCTCCAATGGCAGCTGGAATTTGGTGATCTCCAAGGTCCTTTCCAACCCTAACCACTCTCTGGCCTTCTCCCCAGGAAGACTGTCCCTGGAGCTAATCCAAGTCTTTTGCTATTTAGAGGGGTATTGAAATCCAATATTACCTATCCTGGCAAGCTTTTTGGTAACAATTAGAAGCAATTAATCCTAATGAACTTTTTAATCACCAATTTCACTAGATTTCTCAATCTTCTCAAGCAAGTCTTACTTGATCTATTTTCTAAATGAACACTGAAATGTTCCTTTACAGAAAGGAAAAAAATCAACTCCCTAACTTCTTCGAGGTCATATCGTTATGCAAAAAACCCACATGTGCACAACTTCCCACCTTTTTAAAAAATCAAACCTAAATCTGACTTCTTCTAAGTACCTAATGGGAGCTGCAATTTCTTGCTAATTATATAATTACTCCAGATTGTTATGTAGCACTGGCAATCAAACACTTGAAATACTTTTAGCTTGAAGAAAGTAATTACGTAATTCCAACGAAGCCGCATTCATTGCTGCTCCCTTCTCCCTGTGGCTTCATGTCCGCAGCCAGCAGAGCTCAGACAACCCTGGCACATCACTTTATAGCACCTGAAGGCCAGGCTGGGTTATGAAGAAAGGGTTTAATGTGAAAAAAAAGATCTTATTTATACAAACAGAGTGAGATGGATGTGTATATAAATATATGTATTATATTTTAGATTTTGAAGCCTTTTTCTTTTTAGAGGCCAAGAGGATCATGCTCATCCCAGCATGGCAGTCCCCCAGGAGACCTCCCTGTCACAGTGTCTGATACGGTTCCAGTCCTGGGGCTTCCCAGTGGATATTTTCATGGGAAGAGTTTGCCCAGACCCAGTGACAGCTCAAGTGTAGCCTGATTGTTATTCACCAGCTCCTGCACACCTGGACCAGGGCCCCACAGCTTTACATGTCTGACCAACACGGAGAGAAAAATTCCCTTGTCCCCTATCCCTCAGGGTAATGTCCCTTGACACCGAATGCTTTCAATTCAGGTGACAGTTCTGCCTCTGGGGTCTCCACGTTCCCTGCTCTGCATGACAAGACACTCAGGTGATGCTTTAGTCTTCAATCCTACAATGTAATTGCTTCATTTTCACTGCAAGCTTCGTGGAGAATGAAGCTGTGTGTGTTTCAGTGAGATCTGTATGACATTTCAACATTTCACTAACTTTTTGGTTCAGACTTTAAGTAGGTTTTGAAAACAGTTATCAGGTTTTTTGTAAGGAGCGGGGGGGAAAAATAAATAATAACAACAAAAATAGTTAATAACAGGCTGAATATTTGCCAGAAAGCAAAAGGACTGGGATTTGATGCTGTTCAGTTGAGAAGTTTCTCATTAATATCCACTGAATTAAACAAGAACTTCCTGCTGCATTGCTTATATTACGGTTATCATGATTCAAAGGCCAGAAGTTATAATGGATTTTATTTCTGTCTCTATTTATGTCCCATGGTCCCAGTGACTCTTCCTTCTTGCTTGGCTTTGTTTTGGTTATTTTTCATTGTTGTTGCAGTTTTGTTTTTTCTTTCCCAGGACTAAGGCCTGAGAGCAGACCCTCTCTTCAGGGCATCACAGGAGGGCTGGCATTGACAGAGGTTTCTAGAGACCACCCAGTGCCACCCCCCTGCAAGAGCAGGGTCACTGGAGAAGGTCACACAGGGTTTCATTCAGGTGGCTTTGGAATATCTCCAGAGCAGGAGACTCCACAACCTCCCTGGGAAGACTGTTCCAGTGCTCCCTCACCCTCAGAGTAAGAAAGTTTTTCCCCATATTCAGATAGAACTTAGGAATGTTCTGGTTTGTGTCCATTGCCCCTTGCACTGTTTTTGGGCACCACAAAAGGAGCCTGACCTCATTCTCTTGAGAGCCACCCTTAAGTTATTTGTGTGCATGGATAAGATCCTCTCTCAATCCTCTCTCCTGGAGGCTGAACAGGTTCATCTCCCTCACACATTCCCTTTATGAGATAGAATCCCAGGATCCCAGAATGGTTTGGGTGGGAAGGGACCTTAAAGCTCATCTCATTCCAATGCCCTGGCACAGGCAGGGACACCTCCCTCAAAACCATAGATGGGATATTGGGAAGGAATTGTTCCCTGTGAGGGTGGGGAGGCCCTGGCACAGGTTGCCCAGAGAAGCTGTGGCTGCCCCTGGATCCCTGGAAGTGTCCAAGTCTAGGCTGGACAGGGCTTGGAGCAACCTGGGATAGTGGTCTAGTTTAGCCCTCACTTTGCTGGAAAGCATTTTCATCTAACCCAGAGTGCAAATTGACCTGGAAAAAATATCTCTGTTGAAGATGATCAGACATGATCTGTTTTGACCTGGCAGAAAAAGCACCTATATATTTATATAAATAATCTCTTCCATTTTTCTTGCCCCTCCTAAGCTGGGGGCAGTCCTCTGTTTAGTCATTCCTGGGGCTGAAACCAGCATGGAATGCTAAATGGATTAATTATTACTACATCACTCTAAATTTAGACAGCTTCCTTTCAGAATTAGATTTCTTCAGGTTTATGCCATTACATTTCTTAAATGTACATTCTCAATCACATTAGCAATTATGAATACATTACATTTATTTTCTTTTTGAAACATTTTACTGTTGTACCTTTAGGATATGAAAAACACACAGTGTCCTACCCAGGCAGAAAGGTGAGGTCACTACCGCCCATGATTTCATTGCACATCTCACAGTTTTAAGGATAATCCTGGGACCTTTTCCCAAGAACTATCTGTTATTTCCTTGCATGAGAAAACCAAGTTTTATTTTTGAAGGAACTTTTTATCTCCTGCACTTGCAGAGATACTGGCAGGAGTTGGTCCCCATGGAGGGCTGGGCTGGAACTAGAAGATCTGAAAGGTCTGTTCCAACACAAATTGGTCTAGGATTCTATGAGTCTTGAAAAACATGGAGCATTTGCAAAAACCAGGAGGTGAATAAAAATATTGACATTCAAACTAAAACTCCTGGAGGTCCTGGCTCCCATGCCAAGGGCTGCTTCCCCTGGGGAAGGGC
>VXBC01008831.1:224259-263167 GCA_013399945.1 Ploceus nigricollis | reverse complement strand
AAATATGTGCTTGCCACAGGAGACCAATTGCCATGGGCTGTTCTGACCTTTCAGGATGAGCTGCTCGGCCACTTGGAAGTGAGCTCTACCAGCTTCCCTCCCTCACACCTCCTGACACTCAGTGTGACTTCATGAGCCACACAAAACCTCACTCTGCTGATCCAGGACACATTTCCAAGCAGAGAACACCCTCAGAGCTCCCTTTCCAGCAGGTGATGAGAACAGATGTGATTCACAACAGGGCTCCCTGGGAAGCACAGTGAATCAGCAGCTCCTGGACACTGTGAGGCAATAAGGAGGCGACACAGCATTTTTGTGACACCCTTAACATCTGAACTAATGCTCCAAGTGCTGTCACTACACACAATAACTTAGGTTGGACAAGACCTTGAAGTTCATCAAGTCCAACCTTTGACTTGGAGCATCTTCACAACAAACCCATTTAAGAGCAGTGCCATCAACCTTCTCTCTCCTCTTTTGGGAATTTCCTTTCAGCTTGGACTTGGCCCACAGGTAGATCCTCCAAGGCTCACAGTTTCCAGAGGAGCTCTATGGAAAACTATTCCAATTTAAATTAGTTGTCCTTAAAAAGGCATGTGCCTCCAGCAAACTCGCTCTGTAGAGAATCAGAAGTCCTCTTGCACATTCTGACAGCCTCTGAGTAGAGCATTTACACATAATGACTAACTGAACCCCTAGCAGAGCATTCCATGCCAAGGCCCATTTCCAGCACCATGCACAGCTTCTTTCAGGCAGGACTTCTGGAGGGCTGTGATTGACAAGGTCTCTAATGAACTCTAATTGAAGCCTCAGCAGTCTGAAAAACCCAACAACAGATGTGGTGAAAGGGCAAACCACAAACTGTTTTGCTAATGAATGAAAAGTGTCTGGGCTGATGAGGGCCAGTGACCCAAAAATTTTCTTCTTCCACCCACACTTTTACTTCTGTTCAAGTTTGGGCCATTTCCCTTGTCAGCACAACACTTGGGGGCAGTCATGGACAGTCCTGGACATCCTCCACATATTCAGTTGGGTACCAAGATGCTCTTTTATGAGCCACAAGCAGCAGAACATGGATAGAGTAAGAGGGACCTCAGGGAGGGAACTTACTGTGGTTATCCTTCCCAGTAGGAAGGATAGGAGTGATTTTAAACTGCCAGAGGGCAGGGTTAGATGGGATATTGGGAAGAAATTCCTCCCTGTGAGGGTGGGCAGGCCCTGGCACAGGGTGCCCATAGAAGCTGTGGCTGCCCCTGGATCCCTGGAAGTGTCCAAGGCCAGGCTGGACGGGGCTGGGAGCAAGGTGGGACAGTGGAAGGTGTCCCTGCCCCATGGCAGGGGGTGGGACTGGATGAGCTTTAAGGTCCCTCCCAACACAAACCATTCCAGGACTCTGGGAAGGAGATACCTGTTCCTTACTGTGTTAGTTTTGGAAAACTCTTTACACACAATGACATTTATGAGCCATCTTCTGTCCTTTCAACAGATCTTAAGCAAGCAGCCACCATCAGTCTGCAGATTAAATCCTATACAAAGACCATGGCACACTGAGCTGCAAACAGACTTCAAGTAATACCCTAAACTTCACCCCAAATACTGCCATGAGCCTCTGCTTCACACCTCCTCCACCGTGGCAGTGGACTGAGCAAACCCAGCACAAGGAAGCCAAGAAGTCAGGGTGCCACGTTTTACAATTCTTCCCCTAAGCTCAATGAACCTGCTCATGCTCATTGTGCATTTGGAGTCTGCCCTTTTTTCTCAAGGAGGTTATTGTCTGCTAATGGGACAAGCAGCACAATCAAAATGACAGATGTAAAGGCTGGGATGAAATTTGCCAAAAAAAGGTCAGAAACCTATTTGCTCGAGTGTGGCTCATGATGTTTCTGGACCTATTACAGGTGGCAGAGCACACATTGCTCTTGTCTAACCAGTGCAGACTCCAGGAGGTCAGGCTGAGAGTGGCTGCAGAACAGGTCTACAGGTGTCTCAACTACAAAGGAATCATGCTGGATGTAACAAACTATTTCATCTCTGCCCCAGAGGAGGGGCTGCAATGCCTCGTGTGGGGGACACAGACCCTCCTTCCAACAGGCACCAAACTGGTCTGGTTCATGTTACACTATGAAAAGGAGCCCAGGGAGTGTGTTGCTGATGGAAAGCATGTAGAGCACTAATGAGCACCATCCAAAAGTAATTCCAGCATTTAGAGGTACCCAGCAATTTTCTGAGTCATTAAAAAATCTCAGACCAATTACACAGTCAAGCTTACCATGGCTGACCAAACAACTCCTTGTTTTGAGTGGTCCTGGGAGCTGCTCAAACCCTGATACCCGCTCAGTCCTCCCAATTTCATCACAAAACCAACCATGTCACACCAGATCAGATCAGTGATTTAGTTACTTGTGTCCTACCTCCAGCAACAGCCACAAAAACGATGCTTTAGGCTGCCAAGGGTTTTGGGGGCACAGATGCAGCCAATTATTAAATGCTTTCAAGAGAGAGAAATAATCCTTTCCTGCAGGGAATAATTTCTTTCCTGACCCCCAGAGCTCTTACCTGTACCTTGGTTTACATAAGTAAAAGAAATGTTTAAAGTTTGATAAATTTAAGTCAGCCACAACTTTTTGACCATAGCTTACTAATACCAGCTTTAGAAGCACTTCCCAACCAAACCTCTACCGGGTGAGCAGCTGCTCCTCTGCACAAATTCAGAAGATTACGTCAAAAATAAGCCATGTATTTAGAGTGGACAATAGAATCCAGTTTTTCCACTAGCAGACTCTGTACAGATTAAATCTGTATTTTAGTAACACCTTCAGTAATTCCAGAGGCAACTGTGCCACACACTGTTGTAAGGGACAGTTGATACTGACCAGGTTATTACAGCCCAAATGTGCATCACATGATGTGCAACTTGTAACAAGCCTAGAAATCCTTCTTACATCAGTTTTCCTCCCTAGCAGTGTGTAAAGGACAACAAAAGTTCCAGGGACAAGCAGAAAAAAAGGTATCAGACACAAGATGGTCAGCCAGGTTTGGTTTTTGACACTAGGCTGCAGAACATCTGAGAGAGCACAAGTTATAAATAGATTTGGGTGTTCTCCAGATGCCCAGACATTCTCAGCAGCGTCTTTGCAGCATGTGGGGCAGCACAGCCACTGCACCTCCCAGAGCTCCACACAGCAGGCTGTTTCTCAGGAGATAATACCCAGGTGCAAGGGACTGCATCCATCTGTACACACTGTCCCAAATTCAAACAGCAGCCTCCAAGCTGGCACCTGAGCTGAGTTCATTAGGAGAGCTGCTAATGACTGGTCACACTCACTAAGTGTCCCTGCACACACAGCCCAGAACAATCACTGGATTCCTGACATTGCTTGGCCAATTGTTGTTTGTTCAACCTTGCCCAAAGACAAGGGGACAGACAAATCACCACACCTTCCAGATGCCCCAGAAGAAGTTCCTACATACCAGGCCTTTGTCAATAGGCACCTCCTGGGGACAGCATCCAGTACTCACCAAGTCAATGAGGTCGCTGAGATTCTTCTCTATCTGCTGCGGAGGCAGACGCCTCATCAAATCCAAGGCACAATCCAGCTGCTGGTCACTCTGCAGGAACAAGAAGAGCCCTCAGTCACAAGGTGAACAGGGAACACAACACACAGCTCCCAGCAGCAGCATGCTTTGCATTAATACAAGTAAAATTCATTAAATTGATTGTGGATTATTGACTTGGCAATTTAACACCGTGCAGTTGATAGAAAGGAGTCCAGTCCTTACCTCACCAAACTCCTTTCAATGTTTCTGTAAGTGTTTAATGTGTTGTTTTTCCACACTATCTCAATAACAACCTGGGTTAGGGAACTGAAAGCTCCTTCTCCCAAAGCAGGTTTAACACTTCCTCATTTGCACTGATCAGCTTGAGATAACCAGAATCCAAGACAAACTCTGTTCCACTACAGAGCTCCCTCTCCCCTGCAGCTTTATCAGAAAACCAGAATGAAACATGCACATAAAGCATGATCCATGATTTCTTTCTTCCTACAAACACACACCAAGAGCTGCCTGTACCTAAGAAATCAGGGACATCAGTTATTTAGAGCTAACACAACAGCTTTCTCCAAAGGGCTCACTGTAGCTGGTCTCACACCAATTCTGACACAAAGAAACACCCTTGAACTCCACTTCAGAGTCAGAAAATGTGTCCCAGACACTTGAGGAGCTGAGCCACGGTCCTGACATAACCTTTAGCTGTTTTTTCCACCAACATACACAAACAGACACTTTCCTGCTGACCTAACAGCACCCAAAATCTGCACAAGTTCCTTTGATCCTGGGTCAGGTGAAGCACAACCAGTTTGTTCTCACTGCTCCTTCCCTCCCTTTTCTCTTTGCCATTTCCAGGTACCCAAATACCAGGAGCTGAGGTTTAATTTCAACCTCCCAAGTTCTGTCAAGCCCCCAAAGTCTTATTTAAAAACAGCTTCAATACTAACACAGTTCCATTATCACATTATCCAACACAGCAGCCCCCAGGACAGGGAGAAACAGGAAGCCAAGTTTCCTGCAATTAAGCCAAACTCGTGGAATGAGGGAAGGAGGGAGTTTAGTGGACATCCATTAGGAAGCTGTTAGATGGCCATGGGAAGGGAACTCCTCACTTTTAGCTACTGAACTCTCAGAGCCCAAGGACAGAGACTCTGGAGGTGGCCTGTGCCTGCCCAGCTCCTGCAGCCATGCCCAGGAGGGGATCTCTCCTCCCAAGTATTGTCTGTACCTCCTGCTACCTCCTGCATCCAGGAAGGAAACCTGGCACATTGCCACAGGGTCCTGCTCCTCACTTGTGGATCATGGGAACACTCAGGGAAGTGCTCTGTCCTCCTGTGCCAGCTGGAATTGTTTAAAAGACAAAAAAGCCTAGGGAAGGATTTTAAAAACCACCACTAAAGCTGCAACCCCAGAGTAAGTATTTTACAGGGAGGCAAACTGAAAATAAAATAGACTGCATGGAGGCGAATGCACACTTGCAGTGTTTATGGATTAACCAAGAGAACCTGGAGTGACCATTTTTACCCAATATATTCAGTAACAGCTGTAGAAGACATGAGCAGGATTGTTTAAGGCAGAGATCCTCCAAGGGGTTCATACAGCTGACATGCATGGCTGTGTGCAATGGAAAAACAAAAATATGCAGGCACATACAGTGCCTGGTACAGGGTATTTCCCTGGCACCCAGGAGGGAAAAGCAAGGCTGAGCAGCAGGACTCCTCAGTTTCTCACAGAGCATTTAGGTAATTAAACAGCTTGCCAGCAGATCTCTTAAAGCACCAAAATAAAGGCAGGTTCTGCTGCAGTTGTGTCTCCAAATCCATGGTTATACAGCCACTTTAATCCAGCATAAATCTGGCTAGAATGGTCAAAAAGGCAACACAAGCTGACAAATCACAGAGATAAAGTGGTACCCTGGGGTATCAGAGACATCTGGTACAACCTATTTCAGAACTGAACAGGGAAGTGGACCAGGATCTTCTGCTCCTGGTTCTTTCTCTGCAGGTGAAGATTTAAAAAGTCAGGTGTGTGGTCAAACCCAGCCTTTGGTTCAAAGGCAGCCTCTGGCTGCAGCCTCTGCCCAGCTGGAGCAGCTGTAGGCACTAACACACAGAGGGACAGGGAGCACATCCCAGGTGCCAGCACCAGCAGCACACAGCTCCCTGGTTTTACAGAAGGTGAATATCCCAGGATGTGCTGCCACGGCAGCTTTGAGAGTGGCACTGGATCAGTGGTGCTGAAACCCCCCCAGAGCCTTCCCACAACTGTGTGAGAGGAAGGTGCTCTGGGGGAACTCAGGACATGTCAAACCCCACCTACTTTTCTCAACTCCACCTGTCCTGGATTCCCATTTGCTTAATTCTTTTGTTAAATCACATACTAAAGACCAGGTTTGTTAACAGACCTCCAGACAAAACACTTCCATGGAATTTTTGCCTTTACCCAAGAGGAGGCTCCTGCTCTCTGAGCAGGTGATCAGACAGGCTGTCTCCCAGGCTGGGCTGCTCCCAAAGCCAAGCTCTTTGAGCTTGCAGCACTTAATGAGCTTAGTGTTTACATGGTAGGAGGTCGTTTTCCACCATTCCTGTTTCATCCAGCCCAGAACCTCCTGTGGAGGAGCAGGGAGTTCAGACAGAAATTCTAAATGAAGTTTTATTACAGCTGAAGTCACTGAAGGATTTAGAGATCACAGGAATCTCAAAGACTAAAAATATTAGCTTAGATGAAAGCTCTTTAATAAGTTTCCTTTAAAGATGTTTGCCTATCTAGAATCTCCATTTAAGCACCTGTTACAGCATTCCCACGGCACTGCCCCGGGGAAAAAGGTTATGAGGATGTCTGTACTAGTTATTTTACAGCTTCCTTTGTCTGCACCTCCTCTTCTTTTTGGTCTCTTTGCTGTATTTAGCTTATTTCCAAAAGAGAAACCCTCTCACAACAGCCACAGGTTTCTGGTCATCTGGGCACTCTGTGTTAAAGCTCAAATCAGAAAAAACAGTGCTGAAAATTTAAAAAAAAAAAAAAAAAAGAAAAAATGCGCTGTTGTAAAGGGGCACAGCTGTGCACCTTAATTTTAAAGGCTGAGTATGGGCAGATGTCATTCAATGCAGAAAACACAAATAAAAAATCCCAGCTAGTTACTATAGGTATGGAAATCACAAAAAAATGAAACAGGCAACAAGTTGGACTTCCTTTTGACTCCCACTTGCCATGTCTAAAGCCCAGAGCTCCTTGGGGTGAGGGACACAGGGGTACTGTGTCCTGGAATCCTCAGCAAACAGGAGCTGCCCCAACACCACACAAACCTGGGAGCAGAGAGCTGCTCCTGCACAGCCCTGGGCACCAAACCCAACCTGCAGCCCCCCCGCCCAGCACTGGCACCTGGCCAACGAGCTCTTCTGCACCAGAACACACATCCAGAGCCTTTCCAGCTCCAGCAGAACCACTTCCCTGAAGTGGCACCTGTTTGCTCTTTTCAACAGACACCAGCACTTGGCTGAGTTACTCCAGGTATTCTGCATTTCTGAAATATTTTTACACGTGCTTTTGGCTACATACACTTACAGAAACCCACAGGCTTTATTCCCAAGTGTGGCCATGGACAGTTCTCCACTGCCAGTTACCTGAGACTTAACCTATATTCCATCTTCCAGGAGGGCTAACACAAACCTGCAGCTCTCCCCATCCCAAGGCCATTCCACTTGAAAGGAGGTAAAAGACTCATTTAAAGCTCCTGGCCTTGCAGACAGCAGGAATTTGGTCCCATTTATCACAAAGCCCTGTGGATTGAATCTCCCTTCACACTTCTGTTGGGACACTCCTGCTCATCTGACCCTGTTATTGCTGAGCATAAACAGAGCTGGGCAGTGTTTTCAAGCAGAAACCCAGGCTGGTTTCACTTCTGTGCTCTATTTCTGCATTAACCCCACTTGCAAGCTCCTGAGCCAAGAGCTGAGACAGCTCAGTGCTACAGCAGTGGCAGCTCCTCCCAGTTTAGCCTTTCCTGGGAAATAATTAATAATAATAATTCATAATAATAATAATAATAATAATTTGGGCCACCAAATCTTTTCTACCAGCAAACCCAGCACAACATTTCTACTCCAGGCATGATTGTGCTCCCAACCCCCTTTTCCACCTGTGACATCAGCTGAGAACAACTGCGGGACCTAGAAATTACTGCAGTCGAAAAAGCCACACACCTGATATGACAGATAAACATCTTGGAGACACTTCACACCCAAGTTACAGTCAAGATGGGCATCTGAAAGGTTACCCAAATCCAAAGTACAAGCAGCATCTCAATGTTCAGACAGCAAAAATATAAGGTAAAAACCTCAAGAGACACTGCAACCAGAACATCTGCCCAATGCCATGCAATTCAAAGCCATCACACATCAGATCACTCTGGTCACTGGTCAGTTTGCAGGTAAAATACCTCTGTAAATCAATCCAGGGCCAGAAGTACACAACCAGCAAATGACTCTTTTTCCTTCCTTTCAAGCTGCAGACATACCCAAGACTGTAAATCACATATTTCCTGTCAGTTCTCCCAACAGGAATGTCTGACTAATGTTTCAGCTTTGTGGTACTACAACACTAAGTTTTTTTAATTGAAACAGATACCCAGCTTCCCCTCCTGCTTGTCATTTTAATCCCTGCCAACTTCCAGAGCTCCAAGGGCAGAAGACTCCCTTTTCCAATTACACAATAGGATAGTATTACTGCTAGAAGCTGCAGCAAGGGTTGAATTATTGTAACCCTTGGGTAATAAAAAGTACAGTAGTATGTTAAGTTGCAAGGTTCCCTTCTCAGCTGTCAGCATTCACTTTTTAGGATATTAGATGGGAACAGGAATAACTGTCTGACCTGGGAAAGCCCAGAGACGTTCTGCACTCATGACATTTCCATCAGTTGCACATATTCCTCGCAATCTGTTCTTCCACATGATTTTTCCCTTGACTATTAACTCTCTTCTGGCAGATTCTATCTAAAACCATTTGTAATGGACTCATAAATCACAGCTCTGTGACAGCAAGGTGTGCTAGGGGAGAAACAGCAATAGCACAGTTAGGAAACAATCAAAGGTAATAAAACCTGAACACAGACTCTGCTGTGGACAGTCATAAAAGGTCAAAGATTATTAATAAACAAGACACTGATGCAGACCTCATTGTCCTTCTCTTCAGCCACTTTTACCTTTGTCTGGTTTTGGTTGGGACGGATCCAGTGGCTTTTATTATCTCAAACACCTCTGACCACATCGTACGCTCAGGAACGAGCTCAGCCCAATCTGCTGCGGTCAAGAGCACACAGCCCAAGCGCTGACACCACTCGTTCCACCAACACCAAGTGAGAAGGATTAGAGATTAAAATAAAAGCAAGAAGTGATGGATCGGAAGGCTTTAGCAGAAGCTGCTATACTCTGGCTCCCCCAGGTCCCCTGTAATCTGCATTTATTTACAGAGCAATTGTACAAGTCGTGTCACAGCTTTTGAGTCAGCGAATCCTCCTTGGAGATGTTCTCCTGCATATTATTCATTTCATTCTGCAGTGCTCTAACTTTTAAGTACAACTGAGCACACAGCAGTACTAGCCCCAGTTAATGACTGAACACACTCTCACAACTTGTTTTCTGAATTCAGGTCTCGGTGTTGTACACACTGCAAACACAGCCAAAAAACCCAGGAACACTGAGCAGCTTTTGTCCTCCATTGCTCCAGGAATGGAACACAGGTGAAATTCAGAGGGACAAGAGGGACTTCTTTAAAGAGGTTCCCTAGGAACAAGTAGCTCATACATCTGCCCTGAAGCCTGATGAAGAGGAACTAAAATAATCCATAGGCAGGAGGGAAGCAAGGCAGCTTCACTTTCCTTGGCACCAGAGTGCTGCTGACATGGGATACCTCTCACCATTTCGGGCTGCCAGGGCAAGTCCTGCACAGATTAAAGGAGCAGCAATGGGCTTCTAGGGGCAGCTACCAAAGGGATCTTCTCCTCCTCCAGACAAGCTCGAGGATCAGTGTTTTGCCAAGTCCCTGTTTATCACTTTAGCCTCCAGCAGCTCTTCCAAGCATCCTTGCAATCAGCTGTACCTGATTTCCCTTCCTCATTCCCACCTCCAAACCAGGCCAGCTCTCTGTCCAGAGGAGAAGTCCCAACACCCCAGCCCAACTCTAAAACAATTATCAAGTGAGTTATAATGCACTGAAGGCACTCCCATGTGGGAGCTTCTAAGTAACCCAGAGCTGCCTGCAGCCTGATCTCATGGACCAACCAGCTGTTCAAAACGTTTTACACCCAGGGAGAAGGAACTACAGCCCCTGATAGCCTGGAGCAGGGCACTTGTCTGTAATTCCCTAACTGTTTACAGTAAGGATCAGGCATCTCCAGGAGCACATTCTGCAGGTGGTTTCCATCCCTGTAGGTGTTTTCTGGCCAGGTGCTGCTCCTGTTAGCACATCTACAGAGGTGTACAGCACACAGGGAAAAAATAACATTTCCTCGGCACCTCCTTCCCAGCAAGGATGTATTTCCAGGTGGCACATACCTGCATCTGCTCTCAAAACCAATGTATCACTTTAGTTTATATAAATCCAGTGCAAGTCTCCATCATGTGTTCAAGGAAAAGAGCCATCACACACCTCCAGAAGAGCAGGATGGAGCAGCACCAAGGCTTTCTGGGAACAGCTACTCATCCCGACCTTTTGCCAGGATCACTAATGATTTCTGCACTAGCATTTGTCTTCTGGGTAACAGAAACAATGTTTTATTTATTAAACTTGTCATTGAACATGACAATGCAATTTACTGGCTTTCATCTGGTGCCAAGAATTCCTGTGAAGCATAAAGTTTGCAAAAAGTCACTTCCCAGTAAATCGTGGCAGTGAGTGACTATGCAATCTGTTAGCCCCACATGAAAGAGGAAAGAGGGGCTACACATAAAAGTTGCACAGATCTGCTCAACTTTTAATAAATGGATTAAAGACACTGAAGTTGCCTGTAGAACTGACCAACTTTGCCAACAGGTTTTATGATTAATGTTACTGCACAGTGGGGGATTTTCCCCATTTTAAGTCTCAATTTCGCAAAAATAACATTTTCTTTGTTAGCTCTAACTACAGATAGGAAATCGTAACTAAACAAAACGCAAATAACCCATTACAGCACAGCACTAAGACAAGAACTCAGCCTGATTTTGCAAACTCTTCCTGAGGCAGCTGCAACACCTGGTTTCACTACCAGGAGAGATGAACACAAGCGCGTTTGTGCCCCAAAAGGTTTTGAAATCACCCAATGCAGTAGGTCTGAGTCGGTTCACAACTCTGGTGACCTGTTTTTCACACTGTCTTCCTGCCTTCCACTCAAATCTTCTGAGGAAGAGTCCCAATCCATCCCTAGAGAAGGGCTGTCTAATTTTTACAGGGGTCATTTATTTTATTTTTTTAATTGAAACCATAATTACTACAAATACAGCAGCTCTTGAGATTCAGCACTGCCATTTGCCATCCTGACCATCTGCAAACATGTCATTTGTGATGCTTTCTTTTAATCCTGCTAATGCCCAATGACCTTTTCAAACGCTCTTTCTTCCATGCACTTCTGTTTGCTTCATGTTCCAATCAGCCTGGTCACTAAAGTTTTAGAACTGCTCAACTGAAATGGAGAAGCTTTTTCTTGCAGAAAGAGAATAGTTGGGCAAGTTGGTCTTGACAACTGGCCTCACAGATCCAGGTTCTCCTTCCAGTCAACTGCAACTTAAATTCTGTTTTGTGAGAAATCACATCAAAACATTTGAGAAAATACACACTGCAGAGCAGCAGGGAGCATGCACTGTATTTGAAGGTGACAGCAAACATCCTGTGCTTACTGACAGCAGAACTAACACAGTGTCAACATCCCAAATTCAGGATTTGCTCTATCCCAGCTCTCCGTGGAGCCAACAGCTGCCTGGCTTCAGATGCAAACTCAGCACTTTCCAGCTCCTGGAGGCTGCAGCCAGGGTTGTAAATTCAGGAGATAACTCTGGCAAGTAACCGGATGCCTGGCAAGGCAGGAGGAGGCAGAGAGGATCTCTCATTAGCCCTCTTCCCTGAAAGTTCTCCCATTCCTCAAAGGTCAAAAAAGTAGGTTAATATGCCTTCTGCCTGGGTCTTGCATGACATACCTCAGTGACTGCCCTGCAGAGCTCCCAACAGTCCTGTTCTGCCCCAGGAACTCAAGTTTTAAACCAGGAAGCTCCTGGTTTTGCATACCTATAGGCCACGGGAATATCACACCTAACAACACACTCAGCCTGCTAGAATCCCTTCCTTTGCAGTAATTCCCAGACCTGCCCATCCTTGCAGGTTTTTTGTGCCTTCTGCAGACAGGCAGCCAGCTCCACACAGGCTCTGTGGCCAATCCAAGCAGTGGTGACACTTTCTGTGGGAGCAGGCACGTGCCAGCTTCAATCTCCATCATGTTTTTCCTCCACTCTCCCGTGAAGTTAACAGTTATCCCATCTGGCCACTCTGCACCTTACCAAGCTCTGGATTAGCCCTGCCTGGACTCATGGCTATGTGAAGCTGGTTCTGACCACCCAGTGGAGCACCATCAATGCTGAGCCAAGATCACACCCAAACCTCTCTCGATGACACCTGGATCTGCAGGGTGACAGCACCTGGTGGATAAACACAGCTGTAGTCAGCACAATGGAGCTGATATTTTACCTCATGCCTCCATTTCATGGCTCTCTCCTCCCTTGAATTAACACACCAAAAGCCCCATCTCTAGTTTCCTGAGCCTGTCTCAGGTTGCAAGCCCAGGCTGGCAGCCAGGCCCCCACTGCCTGGGCTGGCAGAAGCTTTTTAAATCCTGGTATTTACCAAGGCAAAAATGTCCAGGGAAGGCAGGTAACACAACATCACTTTCAAACTCAGCAGTCTGTCTAATGGAAAAGAGAGAAAGTATCACCTGAAGAAACACAAACAAAATTCCCTGAGAGAATAAAGAGTATTTTATTTATGGTGGCTTCAGGCAACCACTAAGCTTCTGTCTTCAGTGCAGTCTCAAACATTTTTCCTTCCGCACAAAATCCTCTTACTTAAGTGCTGTTTTCAGCCTTGTTTCAGCTGATGCTGCTAAAATTGTGAGATCCTGAGTTCTGCTTTCACCCAGGCTCGTAACACACCCACTTTGCAACAAGGACGTGATTGAAATTCCAAGGCAGTGCACCAGGAGAGGGCTCGGCTCCACTTTCTGTGGAGGACGTCCCCTGCAGACTCAGGGAAGGACACGCTCTGCAGCACGGCTGCCACACCTGGAGTCCAGTCCCAAGGGGCTAAACCCAGAGCCAGGGCTCCCAAACCAACCCTGCACTGAAAATAATGCAGGTACACTGATGAAATATGAACTAGTGAGGTTTAATTTGCATAGAGCAGGAATAAAGTAGGCAACTTAGGAGCAGGGCAGCCAGATAAGTCAAGTGCCTGCAAATCCTTTCCCTAATTCCTCAGCCTAGCTTGGAAGGTGTGGCACAAAGAGCAGGAGGTCAAAGCAAGCTGCATATTTCCTTCTAAAGCCTACAAGAGGGAGGGAGGGCAAACAGCAGCACCAGATAATACAAGGAAATTAATCTACTGGTTGGTGCCAAGGCTCAGACCACCACTCCAGGAAACACAGCACCAGGTATTACTTAATGCAACTAAAGTCATTCTAAATAGAAAATTATTTTGGGCACAAAACAACAGAATAGATCCTGCTTTCAATTCCTCACTCAAAACTTCATCAAAAATGCAGGAGAAGGACAGGGCTCCACTGCATCTGGCATTACAGAGGAGAACTACAATGATTTAGCTGAGAAACAAGCAAAGCCCCTTCCTTCAAATCCACCCTCCCATGATAAATCCTCTCAGCTCAACTACCAGAGCTTTAAAACTTGCTCAATACCACATCCCCCCTCGTGCCACACCAAGGAAGTCTCAAAAGCAAATGTCTCATCTACCACACAGGCAAGAGCTCCAACTTCCCAGGCCAGCCTGTTTGCAAGCATCTGTTCCCATCCTGCTTTAGGCCATAGGACTAATAAGTGAATTTTGGCCACTGGATCAGGTACAGGAACCCTGAATAATTCAGCTCAAGTCACAAGAGTTTCACACCCTCCCAGTGTTTCAGTCACACCTTAACCAGGTTTCCACTACAGCACTGGGTCACTTCTCACAGGAACCCCTCAGTCACAGACTATTAAATATTTAAGAAGGCATCACACCAAAGATGAAGAAAAAGATCAATTTATACTCCAGTTTGAAGTGGCCACACCCCCACTGCACTGGCCTGAGCTACTGATCTTCAAGTTAGAGAAGCTTTTTAATTAGCACAACCTATCAGCAAACATAATTTGGGCTAAAGCCCAACTAGAGAGAGCAGGAAGCCTGGGAAAAGCTTGTGTTGATCAGACATATTAATTACTCCTTCAGGGATGAAGCCTCTGTGGTGTAAAGAAATTCAAATTTGAAACCCCATGTTTTTAAGTTAATTTTTTTTTGCCCTTATTCTTGGAAATGGCAAAGGCTTAGGAAGAACTGAAGCTCTGGGCCTTTCTCCTTGCATTAAGGTGAGACACAAAGATTTATTTGGTTGGGGCTTTTTAAATTCTTCAGGACTCCCAGCATGAATCAGTGGGAAAGCAGGAAATTTTATAATGCACTTTGAAAATCAGTTTATGAATCACTTTATAAAGTGATTGACTAAAACATATTGATAAAAACAGAAGATCAGCATCTCTTTTGAGTATCTTCTACTCCTGTAATCATCTCCTCCACTTGGAAAGAGAAGTTATTAAAGCACATTGGATTAAAGTAGGGTAAAACAACAGGGCTGAGCATGGACAGGGCTCTGAGCAGCCTGCTCCAGTGAAGGTGTCCCTGCTCACAGAGGGGGCTGGACTAGATGGCCTTTAAAGGTCCTTCCAACCCAAACTGTCCTGGGATTCCATAGCCCTAAACTAGGTACAGGCACCTTTCAGAACCTCACACTTCTCCTGTAAAATTGCTCCCTTCAGCAGGCACTGAAAAGAGTTTTATTTTACCTTGAGGTGGGTCTATCACAGTGTGAACCAGCTCAAAGGGGACAAATCACAGCAAAACATTTCTCTGCAAGTTTACTTTATCCCAGTAAGGAGCTCCTTGGATTTGACCAAACATCTCACAAAGGGCAGGCACAAAGACAAACACGGGCACTGGCACTGCCCATCGAGTCTACAGAAGTATCCCGAGTCTAAATTTGAATTTTAAGGCTTTGGGGTGACCTAACTGGGGCTTTCCAGTGTCTGAAGGGAGCTGACAGGAAGGATGGTGACAGACCATGGACAAGGGATGGAGGGACAGGACACAGGGAATGGCTTCCCACTGCCAGAGGGCAGGGCTGGGTGGGATCTTGGGAAGGAATTGTTCCCTGTGAGGGTGGGGAGGCCCTGGCACAGGGTGCCCAGAGCAGCTGAGGCTGCCCCTGGACTCCTGAAGGCCCAAGGTCCAAGTCCAGGTTGGACAGGGCTTGGAGCAAGCTGGGATAGTGGAAGGTGTCCCTGGCCATGGCAGGGATGGAATGGGATGGGCTTCAAGGTCCCTCCCAGACCAAACCATTCCATATTCTCTGATGTACCAATGGCAAACTGGACCAGTGCAGAGCACTGGGGGTGCTGGATGATGATGAACAACCCGAGTTCCCCAGCCATGCTTCACCCAGGGAAGCCAAGGGATGAATGGAAAGCAAAGGTGACAGCTGTGCAAGTAGAAATTGAGAAGGGCAGCATTGTGGTTTTCCCAAAGAAAGTAATTTCTCAACTCAACTCCAGTAACAAGGACTAAAAATAGTCCCCCAAAAGAGCTGAGCTGCACTTTCATTCTGTTTCACTCCCAGATGTGAACTAGTCCCATACCACCATATATATTTACCATATGAGGAAATCCTGTTTGAACAACTTCAGCTTGTGAATGTTTTTCCCTCCCTAATAAACCACAAGACTGAGCATCACTGCAATGGCAGTATTCCCTCTCCCAGTGATATCCTCTGACTTGATTATTTTGGGAATTTGCCCTTTAAGATAACATTTAGCTAAGCTCACACACTTGGCTTGCCTAATAAAACACAGACTCTACAAAACAGCTGAAGTTGGTGTTTCTCAAAAGACACGAGGTGCAAAGGACCTGCTGTGGGTACTGAAAATGTCCCCACACCCCCACAGCACATGGTGGAGGTCCAAGAGGGACACGTCCAGGTTAGAGATGGGCTCTGATTCCAAACAACTCCTATCTTGAAAATCTTAGTGACCCTGAGCAGCACACGAGGTTTGTGTTGGTGTCACTGTCACATCACACACCCTGGGCTGTGCTTCACTGCTCCTTATCTGCCTCACAAATCCTAGCTGGATGATGTACAGCCAGCACTACACTAGACAGTCTGAATTTATGGATGATTAAATCATAAATTTTGCTAAAACTGTCCTCCTTTTCCTCAAGAGTTGCATAGCAGAAGAAATCCTTGCTAACATGATCAGGCCAGTTTACATAACCTGGAAAGGAAGGGTTTTATTTTTACAAAGAGTAACTGGATTCCATCCATTCATAACCCACAATTCCAGAAATCTCAGCAGATCCACTCTCCCAAGTCCTGCTTTGCCCTGAACAGTGCATTCCATTTATTTTTAGCACAGGAGACACCATCCATCCAGGCAGTTTTCAAGCTTCATGTGTTGCCCTACCCTGTTTGCCTGAGCACCTGACTGAACTGTGGGCACAGCTCCGAGCTCTCCAAGGAGACAAAGGCTCCCAGCTCTGCTCAGATGTTGGTAGCCCTGTGGTACCAGGAAGGTGTTTCACCCAATATCCTGCACCACACCAACTGCTCCCTTCAATGAAAGGGCTGTTCCATCCTTACAATGCTCCACTTCTGGTCTCAGACCACTAAAAGTGAAGATCCTGCAAGAACCCTACACCCTGGGTTTGCAATGAGTTGAAACTGGAAGCTGCAGGCTCATCCCTGAAGTCCACTCAGCACTGTAAACCACCACATAGTGTTGGAAGTTCTGATCAAATTTCTCCTCTGCCCAGTGGTCTCCACAACTAAACATGAAAAAACCAGAAGGCAGCAAAACCTGGTAACACTCAGGAAATTTCCAAAGGATTTGTGCTGTACCTCCTCCAAACTACCGACACAGTTACATTTAAACCCTGACTGCATTCTTCTAACAGCAGGTTTTTACATCCCCTTCAAAGAAGTTGGTACCACTGTTGTTATTTTCCATGAAGCCTCCCTGTTTTCTTTGAACTCTTTTCCTGTGACAATTTTTGCAGTGGCATAAGTTAGGATGGTTTGTTGGAATCCCAATTTGAGATTCCAGTCAGGTCTTGCACACACAGATTTCAGTGTGTTAAAATTAGGTACACAGCTGGAATAAGATGCTCCATCCTGCCAGGACTCAGGTACAGCACCTGCCGTGTTTGAACCAACAAGGAACACAACTTTGATCATAACTGTTCTTCATCTTTCACCTGACATAAAAGATCTTTATCTTGCATGATACAGGTGGTTCCAGAGAAAAAACATAAGGCACTGCCTCTGAAATGCCTATGGATGAAGGCAAGAAGTAAAGGATTACACTTGCATGGTTGAACAGCCTTTACACTGCTGTAGAGCCAGGCCCTGGGCTATTCTTATATGAACTAAACACATTTGAACACTGTTGAATTGTCACGTTGGAAAACCTGAACCACAAATCCCCAACAGCACAAAGGGATGTGATTCCCTACAAGTGACTCCATGCCTGAGGAGGCTCGGGAAAAGCCCCTGTCCACAAGGCAGGGAGCAGAGCAGGGCCTGGGCCAGCGGCTGGAGGCTGCTCCCTTTGCGCAGCACCAAAGCGAAATCGAAAGGGTTTGTGCCCTGGGTAATCCACTCGGGAAACGCAGCGAGACGGAGATTGTTCCACACGGCTGAGGAAACCGGAGCTTCTCCGTGGGAAAGGAAAGTTCCCAGCCCTGTGAAGGAGCAGCACCCCGGCTGTAGCACCCCCTGCTCGGGCGGCGCTTGCCTTTCCCGTATCTCCATGAGATCCGTGAGATCACGGCACACTCCCGGCCAGTGCCAGCTGCCACACGGGGGGCGACACCTGGGCTCCTGCACGGAGCCACAGCGGATGGGCCCGGCGCTCCCCGCACCCCGCCGCCGCAACAACCCGGGCGGGACCGCTCTCGCCGAAGCGGAACCATTCCCTGGGTAATTTTACATCATTCCCTCTGGAAGCACCGCCCGGGACCGGAGATCTGGTAGTGACCGGGCAGCGGAGCCCCGGGCGAGCNAGCGCGGCGGCCAATCAGAGCCCGGGGGCGGGTCCGGGGGAGGGGCCTGCGGGGGGCGCGCCGGCAGCTCGGGTCCGGCCCTCAGTCGGTCCCGGAACGTCTGCGCGGGAGCGTCGTTCCCTTAAACACCTTTAAACGCACTTGTTTAAGTTTAAACGAAAGGCAGCACGAGGCAGGCGGGTAGCACGACAAGCGCCGCCCGGAAGAGGTAACGAGTAGCAAAGTCGTAACCCTAAAGCTGTGTTTTACACAGGTAAACTGCACTTTATACATGCCTGTAACGCATCCACCAGGTCTAAAGTGATGTGGAAAAATAAGCCTCCAGCTGCTTAAGGCCAGGGATAATTACTATTTTTAAAAGGAAATTATTAATTATTTTAAAAGGAATTATTAATTACTTTTAAAAGGAAGTGTTTGGTGTTGGCTGGGAGGTACCTGCTGGAAGCTGGGCAGATGCTGACACAGTTGGAGGCCTTCAGGGCTCGGGCAGTTGTGCCAGGGATAACAGGATCACAGATCTGTTAGGGTTGGAAGGGACCTCAGGAGACACCTAATCCGACCCCCCACCAATGCAGAGTCCCCTGGAGGTGACCTGAAGCAGGATGTCCAAAATCAGGGTATGTGTACTAATAAAACATTTCTATTTTGCTTAGACTGTCCTAAAATAAAGCATTTTTTCCTTTTACTGGAGTAATTCCTATTACAGTGATTTCAGGTAAGACATCCCAATTCCAGACTCCTGACCTGTCCTCAATATGGGAATCTCAGAGCTACACCAGACAATGATCCCAGGAAAAGGTAAGGATTCATTAAGCACCAACAGCTTCCTCTGCAGCTTTTTATGGAACAGGTCAGGCCTTGTTTCACCCCAGTTTTATTGCCAGGACCCCAAAAACCTCCATTGGGACTCTCTGCTGCAGACTTGGACCTGGGGAGCCAAAACCCCTTCCCTGGGTTTGCTGGAGGAGCTGGAAATGCCAACACGGGGTGAAAAAAGGACTTTCCTTGGGTGTCACAGACAGCAGTCACACAGGGCTTGTCCTTGGATGTCACAGACACAGGAGTCACACAGGGCTTGTCCTTGGATGTCACAGACACAGGAGTCACACAGGGCTTTCCCTTGGGTGTCACGGACAGAGCAGTCACACAGGGCTTGTCCCTTGGATGTCACAAGGCAGTCACACAGGGCTTTCCCTTGGGTGTCACGGACAGAGCAGTCACACAGGGCTTGTCCCTTGGATGTCACAAGGCAGTCACACAGGGCTTTCCCTTGGGTGTCACAGACAACCCCAGTTTCCAGGGAAGTGCACAGCTTGGACATGGATCGGGTTACAATAGCCAGAGACAGGACTGCACCACATGAATTTGCACCACAATGGAGCCCATGCAGACAGAACAGCTCTCATGGTGGCAGAAACAAAATGAACCCTGAAGGGAGGAGAGAAAACAGTAGAACGATGTCAGGAAAAACAGGAGCTGTATTGCTTCACAGAAACACAAAACCACATAAAACTCCATCAAGAGCCAGTACCAAACAGACCCAAAGGTGGGAAATTATCCTTCCACATCTGGGAGAGCAGCCACGTGACCTCAGAAGGCTCAAGAGACTCCAAATTCAGTTCTTTGCCACTACTCCTCAGCCTAACCTCCTTCAATCCGCTTTGTAAGATGGAGCAATCCCAAATGGCTCCTATTTTGCAGTTCCCAGATCCTCCTCCAGTCCTTGCATTCCCTCTGAGCTGCCTCCCAGCAGTAATTAAGACAAGCAAACCTGTTCATTACAAAGGCCAAATTATTCATCCTTTGTCCAGGGATCCATACATCTAATGCTCCTCAGGGCTGGGAGGCCAGAACTGATAAATTTGAAAATGCCTGTTCTGAAATTCCCTCTTTCTGTCACAAAATTCATGCAAAGTACTCAATGACAACTCTACTTGTAGCAGCTTTTAGTTTTGAACAGAAACAGCTCCTAGCTGCTTGCTGGAGCAGCACAGCAATAGCAGAATTAGGCAGCCCAGTATGTTTCAAACCATTTGAGCTCTAAATTAATGTCGAGGCCAAGAGGATGTTTTTCTTAGCGGAAGAAATACAAGCATCCTGGATTTTGTTCTCCTGCTAATAGGTATAAAGAAGAATAAACAGCTGCTTTTTGTTTTCCCAAAAATATTTGCATTAAGAAGATCTGCAGATTCATTTTGAAATTGATGTCACATCTTTTTTTTCAAATGAGGACCAGCTGTTTGCTTTGCTTGTTTATAGCAGGCCATGTTTCAGGGATTTTTTGCTGTTTGTTTATTAAGATGTAGGACCAGACTGCTGCAGTTTGGTGTGGGGAGTGGATCCCAGCAGGCAGAAGGTCCATGAATGTCACCACCATCCCACCTTCTGTTGGGATTTGTGGAGGGGTTGACACCAAATGCAGCAAATTCAGGGGTTGTGAAGTGCTGGGAGGTAGGTTACCTGTGCCTCAGGCATTTCCCAAACCTGCTGGCACCCACCTGCAGGAAAGAGCACTCCAAAGGGCTCGTGGCAGGAATTACCCCTCTCTAAAACAAGGGTCTATAAACAAAGGAAGCAAACAATGATGTCAGTTGACATCTTAAGGGCCCAACAACATCAGATTCATGTGCAGTTAATAACAAGGCTTTTGATCCTGCAATCAGCAGCTCTAAAATCCATGTGCTTTCCCTGTACATTTGATTACATTCGAGGAAGCAAAAGGATAAACACTTATTAGCATTACAAAGTACTTTTCACATTCAGCCAGAACTTCCTGAAGCATTTGTGGTCCAGCAAGATGTGGTTTTTATTTTATCCTCCTGCATGCGTGGTGAAACGCTATTTATTTTGTTTATTCCAGCATTTATCCAGGACCAAGGGTGACTGTGAGAACATGCTGAGGAACAAGGTCTGAGAGAAAACCTTCATGCTTCACTGAATATTCATTTTTTGTAATAAAGAAAGAAACATCTTGAGGGTTTTTTTTGGTTGGGTTTTTTTTTTTTTTGTCAGATTGCCCATTTTCTTTCATGGCACTTGAAAGATATGTAAACTTTTATTAGGAGTTCTCATAAATTGAATTTATTGCTACAAGAGTCTTCCAGCAATGGTAAAGTTCAGCTTGCCGGGTTTTATTAGTCAGAGTCAGTAAAACAGCAGCATCACTTGGTTTGAGGCTGAAAACCAAGTGTTTCTTGGAAACTAATATAGGAAAAAGGTACCTACAACACTACCCAGTGTCTTGGAATTCTATGTTCAACCACAGATAGTTCTCACTATGGAGATCTTGGTACACAGTGTCAAAATAGCACACAAACAATAAAAAAGTCCCTCATCCTGAATCCAGAGCAGCTTTGCTGAGTGTATTCTTGGAATTTAAAAGTTTTTAGAGTTTCCCCATTTCCTGCACGAACTGATGAGTAACTCCAAATACCAAGTTTAATGAAAAACAACATATCACCCATTTAGTGTGAGGTTTGAGGCATTCCCCTCCCTGCACCAAGAATGTTGAACCAGACTTTTTTCCACTCCATCAGCACCCAAGCAGATCTGCTCCTTTGGTTAATGGAAAGGATTAACTCAGCAGCAGCCCAAGGTGTCCATACACTGCAGGACTGCTGGGAGCCCTCGTGTTCCAGCACATCCCACTTAGCTGCATATCCTAGGACACTGTTCATTCCTCTTCTTGCAGCTGCTCCTTTAACTTTGTATTTTCAGCTCAGAAAACTTGAGAGACAGAGTCTTTAGCTTGAGCAAAGAGAGTATTGAGGGCATTCTTGTCAAACTTGGTCATTAACTAGCAATAATGTCTGTGGCTTTTCATTAAAAAAGAATCAAGGAGAAGCTGATTAAACACAGCAGAAAGAAACAAAACTTTCCATTCCCTTACTTTTTCCTTGACACGTTGCACTTCATTTGAAGCCTGCTAATATACCAGCCAAAAGAATTGTAAGGGCCTGCCTGGATTCTTTCTTAATACAATGGTCACGGTTCAGTAGTTAGAATCTGTATAGAATTAGCCAGAGACATGGACGAATGGAAAAACATACTAAAAGGCTAAAAAATAGCACTTGTTCATGGGCTTATTCATTAGAAAACCTCATCAATACAGCACAGGTTTTTCTCTTTCTACTATTCTAAAAAATTATGACAAAATAGTACACAGAAAGGAAAGACACAAAATGTCAGAGCACTACTTTTGCCTGGAATTTCAGAGTTGGCAGAAACTCAGGTCAGTGTTTCCATGCAAGTGCTTTCCTGACAAGATTTTTGGGGCAAACTTCATGTTCACAGCAAAAGCAGCTTAGAGCAGAATTAGCACAACGAGCTGTGACACATCTTGTCCCATTTCTTCAAGTTCTGCTTCAACCAGCCATACCTGACAGCTGGAACCAGCAGCACCACACACTGAGTCCAACCAAAGTGGTGTGGAAGTCCAGCAGCAGCAGCACAGAACGTGCTAATGAACGTGGATGTGATCCCCATGGAAAGCCTGAGGGATGCTTCACTGCAGCACAGTCCCTCCTAATGCAAGTCAGCTCAGCCTCAGAGGATTGCTCACCCCACAGCATCCCACTGCAGTCCACATAAAATCAATAAGGACAGCACAGGAGACTTAATGGAGTTGCTGGCACCTTTCCCATTTCAGGGCAAAGTCCTGCTGAGGAGGGGTTTCTTTCTCCTCAGACTTTTTTTGTTGGTGTTGTTGCTCGGATAGCTAAAAGGTTTTCAAAGAGAGAAAGAAGCATCAGTGTCTGCTGGTGAATGTGGCTTATGTTTGGAGGAAAAACCCAACACACTGGAGTGGAGATTGAGAGCTGGAGGTTCCCACCCAGGTCTGAGCTCTCTGTAACATGAAAGAATTGTTCTGGAAGTACAGGAAACAGGGAGTGGGGGCCCACACTGAGGCTGTGTCAACCATTACAAGCAGATAACTCCTACACTGCTGCCTTCCTGTGCAGATCTTGGCAGAAAAATAAATAAAAAATATATGTGTGGGAGGTGATTCATGTTATTTAAATCTATGGGAGAAGCTGCATGTGTATTCTTTGGAAAAGAGGAGAGCAAGAGTGTATTAGTATCCAGTGGGGAAATGACACAAGGGGTGCTTTAGGATTCTTTGAAAAAATAGGATAAGAGGTGATATTCTCATGCTGGGGAAGGTTCAAGATTTAAAGGAAATTTGCTGGGAACTTTTGAAACAAAAACTCGTGCTGCTCCATGGACAAGCCAGAGGTAACAGTTGAAAGGAAGTCTGTTCTGTTGAAAAGGGTTTGAATTCCAGCTGGTGCAGTTCCAGAGGAGCTCCTCACCTCCAAGTGCAGCTATGGAACCACAGAACCCTTCTNGCCCCTCCATGTCCTTGTGGTGAGGGCCCAGAACTGGACACAGCATTGGACATGCCCTCTGCACAGATCTTCCACTGGACACCAGGGAAGCAGCAATTTTGAAGAATAATAATGGTACTTATTCATCTGAGATCCCCAGTCCTGCCTCTGCCTTATCTGATGGCCTTCTGCTGCAAGCCCAACCAGTGTCTAACTCCTAGTGAGCAGTACTTAATTCCACACACAGCTCAGTCAGGTACATTGCTAACAAAACTGGGGATACAAGGGCTGAACCTACTTCAACTAGAAGGTGACTTCCACCAGAGAAATACAGGGCTCATTTGGAAGCTTTCTGGCTTCATTTCCTCCATTTATTCATACACTTATTTACTGGAAAGAAAGGAGAGGAGAGCACAAGGGAGGGAAGGAATCCTGGGACAGCACATGCTGGGCTGTAAAATGTAAAAAAGGTTTTTCAAAACCGCGTGTTCCAAACATCACCTTGGAGTCCCACAGCAATAAATACTTGATATTACACTGCGAGGGTCCAGCTGCCAAGTAACTATAGCAATGAAAAGAAAAGCCTGTCTTTGGATGCATTCCCTCCTGCCTTAATTTTTCCCTGGGGTGGGGAAGGGGTACAGAGAATGTGCTCTAGATCCTTAATGGATAACGTTTTCCAGAGCCCCCTCTGATCACTCAGTGACTCTGGGATTTAAAAGCAGCAGAGTGATTTCTCCAAAGGAAGCTGAACATTCAAAACAATTACCCTGAACTATTCCATCCCCTTGGAAAAGGTTTAATGCACCAGGTCCTGAGGTGAGGCTGTCAGGTTCCATTGAGACACAGCAACACAGCACTTTATGAAGTGCCTCACAATCCAGCTGCTCACCAGTGCTTCCTTCATCCCAAAAACCAGTGTTTTCCAGGGAGCCCAGCAGCCTGAAAATGAGTAAGTGTGAAGTGAGACTACACTGGCCTGCGCTGAGCATTTGTTTTTGCCAACAGAAGACCACATTTCTGGGTTGGTTTTAAACACTGCCTTCTGGAATTTAATTTTCGAGATGAAAATTAAAGAATTATTTTGGAGGCTTCAAGTTATCTTTCCCCTCATGATATTTTCCAGAGCTGTTTGGAAACGGGAGGGTGGAGCTGGCACCGCTGGGGCAGTGGTTTCAGAAAGCACTTCTGTAGCTATTTGGGGAAAAAACTGCTGGATCATGTTGGTATTTTTATAAGTAACTTGATGTGTGCTTCTATTTTGGATACCAGCTATGCAGCAATGCAGACTGATTTGAGCAAATTGCAGGGGGAGGGAGAGAAAAGGAAGATCCTCTTACAGAACAAGGGCTGCCTTCTCCAGGGAAACCTCTTGGACCTCCAGGGGCTCAGTTTAAACACCTGCCTTTTAAGATAAGATTTTAAAAGCCATTTAGATTTTATAAGGAAGAGAAAATAATGGTTAATGGTGATTGTTCTATGTGAAGGAATTGAACTAAACCAATTAAAAGTAAAACCTTTCCATCGTGACTCTAGATCAAAACCAGCGGTACTTTTAAAATAAATTAAAGACCTGTACCAACAATAACTTAATGGAATTTTTGCCAACTTCAAGAATTTTTCACTTCTGTTTGTGGCTTTAGTCTATAATTGACTTGCAAAAGAACTTCCAGTTTTATGAAGCAGCAGAGCCTCCTCCACCTCGATAAAGAAAATTGCCAGAACTTGAAGAAATCAAAACAAGTAATCACAGCTAAAAATTGCCTCCCAGTGTGAACGGGGACATTAGCACTTGACAAACACGGTGGAGTTTTTTTCACAGGGCTTCTAGAGAATGCCTTCCAGGCAGCCTACACACCATTTGCAAAACAAAAAAATTCCATTCTAGTAGGTTTGGAGACATGCAGAGTTCCTGCTGGCTCCTCAAAGCTGTAGCAGGCTGCAGGATGGGCTGAAGCCCCACAAGGCACTGGGAACCCTTCCCACAACCTCTTCCTCCAAAATTAGGAAATATATATGTAAATATACAAGGGTGAAATTGTTCCCTGGGAGGGTGGGGAGGCCCCGGCACAGGCTGCCCAGAGCTGTGGCTGCCCCTGGATCCCTGGCAGTGCCCAAGGCCGGGTTGGACTGGGCTTGGAACAACCTGGGACAGTGGAAGGTGTCCCTGCCCATGGCAGGGGGTGGAACTGAATGAACTTTAATATTCCTCCCAACCCAAACCATCCTGCAATTCTGTGACTCTCATGATCAACCTACTGTGTGGAAGAACTTCTTGAATGTGACTGAATTATCTTGTTGAGATTATTTGGCTCCTTTTCTCAAATAAACAAGAATGTGAGGGGCCCAGATTGCTCTTAAAATGAGGTGATTCCTGGGATATTGATAGGGATTGACACCAGCTGTCACACACCTGTACCTCATTTCAGGCCCTGAAGAGCAGCCGAGGCCAGAGAGCAAAAATCACAGAATTATTAGGGTTGGAAGGATTTCTGGAGATCATTTGTTTCAACCTCCCTGCCAAGGCAGGCACACCTGGAGCAGGTGACACAGGAATGCGTCCAGGTGGGTTTGGAATGTCTCCAGCGAGGGAGACTCCACGCCTTCCCTGGGCACCTGTTCCAGAGCTCTGCCACCCTCACGGAGTGAGGGAGTTCTTCCTCCTGCTGAGGCGGTGCAGGAGCTGTGCAGGACGTAGGACAGGGAAAACCTACACGGGAGTGCGTGTCCAGTGCTGTACCCAACGCTGCAGTGAGAAACTTGGCCCTGCAGCACAGCCCGGCTCTTACCATGGATGAGGCGAGAGCCCTGCGGGCAGGGGGGCGGCGGACGCGGGCCCAACCCGGGCGCCTGCGAGGAGGGAGGGATGCTGCCATAGCCTGAGGGAGACGAGGACTAACAAGGACACAGCGGGAGCTCTAGGCGGAGAGATGGAGTCCGGGACGGGCTGGGGACGTGGCGAGCCCGGTCTTACGGGGGAAAATGGCGTTTGGGTCGGATCCTACGGGGAAAAAGGGGACTTTGGGCCGAGCCCAAGGTCGGGCGCGGCGGCCATGACACCCGCCGGTCGGTTACCATGGCAACCGCGGTGAAATCTCGCGAGATCTGCCGGCGCGGGCGATAGGTGGAGCACCAGGTCTCGCGAGAGTTGCTCGGGGGAGGAGGTGAGGGGACGGGCAAGATGGCGTCGGAGGGCGACCTGGGCAGGAAGTGGGACCGGTGTGTGGCAGACTCCGCCGTCAAGCTGGGTAAGGGCGGTACGGGCACGGCGGAGCAGGAGGGCCCGGGGAAGAGCAGTGGTGGTCCCCCCGGGCTCCCCGAACCTGGGAGAGCGGCCGCCGGCGTGTCCCCACGGCGCGGGGCCCACTGTCCCCCGCCGCCCCAGGTTCTCCTTAGAGCGGCTGTGAGCCCGGGAGGGGCTCAGGGTGTCCGGAGGATCCGCCCTCATCGCTGCCCCCGGCGTCGGGTAGAGCCGGCGGCCCCGGGCCTGGCAAGGTGACCTTGGCCGCGGGCTCGGACCCCTGCCGGGCCCGCTCCCGGTTCTGCGCCCCGGCCCGGCCCCGGCTTACCGCGGTCCGGGCGTGTTTGACCTCTGGCTACTCCCTGTGGTGAAGGTAAGATGTTTCCGTGGGAAATCTGGGCTCCGTAGGAAATCTGGGCGGCCGGAATGAATGAGCGGCGGGCAAGCGCGACCGGCTCCTGCCGTGCCGCGACCTCGGCCGCCTTCGGCTGTGCTGCGACGGTGGGCTTGGAATCGGTCAGCGCAGAGCTGCTCACAGCGCTCCGTGTGCGAGGGGGCTGCGTTTATTAAAAGCAATAGGCAGCGTGACACGCTGAGGGCTTTGGCACGTGTCACTCAGTACAGCGTGTGGAGTGTGACATTGAGAGGCGCCGTCCGTGTCCCAGCCCTGTAGTTCTGCCTTTTCGTCAAGCAGGGGAACAGTTCTGTTGGTTTTTTCCCGTATTTATTTGCCCTTAAAGTGGGAGTTATGCACATGCCTCAGTTTTCTGCAGCAAACCATTGACGAGGTTTCCCTGAGTGCTGTGAGTTTTAGGGGTTGTGGTGGCTCTGGTGGCAGCACCATGCTCACCCTGTGACCAGCTGCAAAGTGACACCAGGCAGAGCCTGTGGCTTCACAAAATGTGTTCGCAAACCCAGATTTCCAAATGCAATGTGTAAAGCAAGAAATGCAGTGTCTGACACAAAAGATATTCATTCCATGTTGGTGCAGATGTCTCTTTTAGAACCATAAATAATGTCTGGGAAATGTGAATGTTTATTTCTTGTAGCTGCAGTGCCTTGTGCTTGAAAGCTGATGAGGAACTCGGGGGTTTTAGTTGCCTAATACTTTTCCATTAGAAAAGATGTTTAATAATTTTAAGTAAACTGAAACTTCCATTGTTTATAACAGACCTTTGAAAAGTGTCAAGTGCTCCAGAGCAGTGTTTTTCCTTATGAAATTCTACTCAGGTTTGTCTGACAAACATGTCTGGACATGTTTATGTTTCCATAGCATTGGTTGCTTTATCATAAAATATTAAGTATGCCAAATTATAAACAAGAACTTGTTCCACACTGCAGCTGTACATGTCAGAATCCTGTACATCCTCTGCCCTGGAGGCTGAAGGAAGTGGATACAGGGTTGATTTCACAGAATCCCAGGCTGGTTTGTGCTGGAAGGGACCTTACAGCTCATCTTATCCCACCCCATGCCATGGGCAGGGACACCTTCCACTGTCCCAGGCTGCTCCCAGCCCTGTCCAGCCTGGCCTTGGACACTGCCAGGGATCCAGGAGCAGCCACAGCTGCCCTGGGAAATCTGTGGCAGGGCCTTACCACCCTCACAGGGAAGAATTTTTTCACATTATCTAGCCACATCCTGCCTCTGTCATTGGGAAGCCATTTCCCCTTGTCCTGTCTCTCCAGGCCCTTGTAAACAGTTTCTTTCCCTCTTTCCTCTCGGCTCCTTTCAGGTACTGGATGGCTGCAATGAGGTCACCCCAAAACCTTCTTTTTTCCAGGCTGAACAATCCCAATTCTCTCAGCCTTTCCTCCCAGCAGAGCTGCTCCATCCATCTGATCATCCTGGTGCCTCCTCTGGGCTCTCTCCAGCAGCTCCAGGTCCTTCCAGGGCTGGAGGCAGCTCTGCAGGTGGGGTCTCACCTGAGTGGGGCAGAGGAGCAGAGTCCCCCCTTTCCTGCTGCCCACGCTGGGGGATCAGCCCAAGGCATGGGGAGTTTCTGCCTGGGTCATGTCCAGCTCTCACCCACAGCACCCCCAGGTCCTTCCCTCTAGGGCTGCTCCTGATCTCTTCATCCCTCAGCCTGGATTGATCCTGGGGGTTGTCCTGACCCACGTGCAGTGCCTGCTCTTGTTAAACCTCATGGGATTCCCATGGGCCACTCCTGGAGCTTGCCCAGGTCCCTCTGGACAGCCCTGTCCTTCAGGAGTGTGCACCGCTTAGCCCTCCTGGCTCTGCAGGGGGCTTTTAGTTTTGATTCAATGTTTCCTTCCATCCTGAAGTGGCACCAGGAGAGCGAGAAGCTGCTTTGTCTTGGTGCTCTAGTCTGAGGATTCCCAGTGTTGGCTTCTGGATGCTGAGGAGAGATCTCAGTTAAGTCATGTTTTTCATCAGACTGCCCAAAAAGGTCACATGTGCTGCATCTCTTTATCTTTGCACCAAACCCAGTGGGGTGGGCTCAGACACGTGTTTCTCTTCATGTGTGAGGGCACTTTTCTGGTTTGTGTGCTTTTACAATTGATCAGTAGCTGAAGCATTTGTACTGGCAACCTCCTGCATGAATTGTGTGCTGACAGCACACATTTTTCCATGGTATCCCAGTGGGAATGATTGTTTTCTCTGCAGGGACATTAAAACTGTGAGTGGTTGGGTTGACTGGGTTTATAATATTACTGCAAAGTTTGCTGGAGTTTCCAATACAGATTATCAAGGGTGGTTGTTGTACTGGAAAGAAAGAAGGAAAGAAAATGAATTTTTTACTTGAGGATTTAGTTGTTACATGGGATACAGGATTTGATAAATGTCTTTTTTTGTCAGACTTTTCCCTTTGGTGGCTGCAATTTCCTTCCCAAACACTCCTTTACATCCTTCCCATGTGCTACAGCCAGGGAGATCTTCCCAGCCAATGGCTGGGGAAAAACAAACACTGTGATTAGCCCAGTGTTTTCCCATTCCATTCTCTCCAAATAAAGGAAAGCGCTGAATTTCTGGAGCCGTGCACGCACGACATTTCCCAGTGTCTGTGAGAGCTGTGGACAGATAACTCCCGTGGATTAGTTTGAGGGCTGGTGGGACATGGGAAACAGAAAAGGGGGAGAAGAGGAGGCAGAGCTGTCAGGCTGGCTTTATTAGCAGAAATGTGGTTTAAATTCCAGCCAGGGCTGTGCTGCCTGTCCTTAGCCCATCAGGATTCCCTGTGTAAGTTGGGGTTTGTCCTTAGCTCTGTTTGTAGTTGTGCAATACTGTTTTAGTTGGAGACCAGGCTTCTGAAAAAAACTTGATCTCCTGCCACTAAAACTTCCAAAAGAAATATTTATCTTTTGTTGCATCTTTTGAAATGCTGTATTATGTTTTCGAGCTCTTGGTCACTACCTGTGTGGATCTTGTAATTTAGTATTAACTTTTTCCTGTTAGTTCCAAACAGAGGATGTTGTCAGGCGTTGTTAGGACAGGATTTCATTTCAAAGAGTAGGTGAACCTTTTTATGCCTGCTCAGAACATTGAGCCATTGTTAAATGGAGCTTGTGGTCACCTCGTTTTTATTAGGATGATATTTATTTGTTTTGCTAATGATGAGGCTGTATCCAGGTGGTTTTGTTCCTCTTCCATTCCAGATGTAGTTGAGAGCACAATGTTTGTGTGCACAGGACTGGCTTGTGCTTTCTTAGCTGACTGGGGGGCTTCTGACAGACAATCCAGGTCCTGCTGGCTCCAGCTTTGCACTATCCTAAGGGCTTTTCACCCAGGCAGTCATTGAAATAATTGAACTTTCTCTTCCTTTTTTTCATTCTGATACTGATTTTCATGCAGAAAAGCTACTTGTTACTTTCTTACAGAAAACCTGTTTGTTTGGAGTATGGGCACAGGGACTTGAACTAGCCTGGCTTTCTTTTCCCTCCCAGCTTGCAAACCTTCCTCAATTCCTGTGTCCTCTCCTGCCTTCACAGCCATTTCTTCCTTTTCATCAGTAGAGCTCTGCAGAGGAGGGCTGATGAAGTAAACACTGCTGTGGTCTTCCTCCATCCTGCAGCCTCCAAACCCTGTTCAAAGGGTTGGTTTGTTTGTTTAACTGATTGATAGTTCATGGCTGTTTATTTGGAAAGACAATTACTCACAAGAGATTGACAGAGGTGTTTTTTTGTTGAAAGGCTGTAATTTTGGACAAATTATTATTATGTGCTGTTTCCAGGGGACAGAGGGGCAATAAAGAGTAGTGTGGAGGAGAGGGAGGTTTATGTGCCTGCATGCCTTGGTTTGTTTTGAAGCTGCTGTTGTTTTAAATGGGTTGAATGCTGTAATTTTCCTGATACTGGAAGGTAATCCTAGGGAAGCTGTTTGCTTCTTGACTTACGTGTGAGAAGTTGCTGTGTAGAAGTTAATTTTTTTTTCAGGAGAGAAATGGTTTGATGTATGTCTGTGGTTGACCAAAATTCAGCCTGGAAGCTTGTAAATAACCCAGTGTAGTGATTTCATTTTCCTCTAATCCTCTGTTTTGACATCTGAAAATAAAATGCTTCTAATTTCCATTTAATAGGGATTTTTTTTAAGAGAAAAGGGCACTTTGAATTCTGCAACTGTTAACATGATTTCTTCTGCCTTTCATCATCTGGCCTGCTTGAATTAGCTGTTCTGTTAATGGCAAGGATGAAATTGTATTGTTTGTGTCATTCCACAGATTGGATATTTCAGAAAGAATCATTGTATGGATTGCAATGTCAGTATTTTTAAATAATCCTTCACATGGTTATGAATAGGATAAAGTCAGTCTATGTAATGATAAAACTTGATTACACTTTCTGAAAACTGGATTAGACTTTGTCTAAATATACAAAAATCCTGAAATTCCTGTTTTGAAGTGTTTTTTTGCTTGGCAGTTGTATCATGGCCATCCAGTCTTAGCTACCAGGCCAGAAGGCTTGTTCCAAAATCCTTTGGGGTTTTGTTTTAATGCTGGAGAGCGTGGATATTATGTGAGCACACAGCTGCATTGTTGTGTGAGCTTTGTTGGAACCCCAAGTTATTTTTCCTGGTTGTACGGAAGATCCTGCTCTACTAGTTGTGTCTTGCAGGAGACCAAGTAGTGTAAATATGAACTGCTCATGGCTCAGGCTGTGCAGGGAGGCAGTACAGACAACAAAAAATGTTTTCCTTGGAAGAGGTGGGCAAATGCTCTTCTGAAAACAGGCTTTTAGTCCAAAATCTAACAGCAATTTTTAGTTATGATGTTAGCAGAGCTCTGAATACCATGTCCATTTACAAATTAAGGGGGTATTATCTTCTGTTGGAAGAAAAAGACAGGAAACTCTTTAGGGATCCAGGTCTCCTCCTAAGTGCATTGTGCCCTGCTGTTCCCTTGGTCGGCACTCTGAATGAGTCAGGGAGCTGTGCCCTGCTGGGGTGTGCCCCACCAGCTGTGCCAGCCTGCTCTTGGTGGCCCTTGGAGCAAGAGAACTTGAGAGAAGAGCTGTGACAATCCATCTGCAGCCTCTGCAAACCCCAGAGCTCCCAAGCTCTGCTCCACGGGAAATGAGCCCAAAACAGCCCAACTTCCTGAACCTCTGTGTTAGTGCATTGATGAGATGCCAGCTCTGCCTTTTTTGGAGGTGGCACGCAGTGGTAGTGCCCAGGGGAAAGGGACTGTAGCCAAGTGATATCCTGAAGTTTGTTCCTTGAGAACTTATAGCAGTAGGTGGGAACAAGACTTTGTTGGTTTTTTGTATCAGAAACAGTTTTCTGAGAAAATCCTTTCAGGGCTGCTGGCACATCCTTGGTGATAATAAATGAACAGCGAGAGGTTTGAGAAGGATCAGGCTCCTTTTCTCTTCATTCCTGCCAGTGAGATGCCCCTGAAACTCTTCTTGCTCTCAGTTGCCTCTGTTTCTGAGCTGGGCCAGCAGACGTCAGTACTGGCCAGCCTGTGCTGGGTGGGTGTGAAGCAGCAGCATTGCCAACCCTCACAGCTGGGCTGCAAAAGCCCTGAGTGTGGTGTTTACTCCTGTTAAATCTTTCTTCTCAGCAATGTTACTGTTTTTATTAGCAGAACATGTAATTGCAGTAAGACAAGGTAAAGTTTCCTGTCAGAGGGGTATTTTCTGTGTTATAAGGATATTGCTGATTTCTTATCCAGGAGCTTCTAAAGCAAGCACAGCCCTGATTTGTCTAAAAGCTTGGTGCATCACTGATCACAGAATCCCAGAATGGTTTGGGGTGGGAGGCATCTAAAGCTCATCCAGTCCAACCTGGCCCTGGACACTTCCAGGAATGGGGCAGTCACAGCTTCTCTGGGAAGTCTGTGCCAGGGCCTCCCCAGCTTCACAGGGAATTTGCACGATGTCATCATCATAGAGCAGCTTCCACTCCTGTCCCCTTCCCCTTTTAAAGGAGGGAGAAAACGTTTGTGCCCTCAGGTCTCACAGTTCATTCACCAGTCTGTGGTGTGAGGTTGAAGTTTCTGGCCCGGTGTCGCTGTGGTTCCCTGGGACCTCACGGGCCCGTGGTGCTGCTGCCTGTGCCTCTGCAGCAGTGCTGATGTTTACCCAGGGTTTGCCTTTGAGCAGCACTTGACCCGACCCTGAGTGCTTAAGGGTGAAAGCAACCCCTGAAAGCATGTTGGGATTTTTGATTATAATGATAGTTGGATATTAATAGTTTGTTATTCCAGTTTTTCTCTGTTACTACAGTCAGATGCTAGTATAAAACAAAACTCTCTTTTTTCTGCTTCTTTCCTGAGTACTTGGTATATAATTTCAATGTGTTTTCTTCTAGTGTCCATGCTCATTTTTCTGTCTGCTCTGCAAACAATCCACACCACAGGGGAGATGGGAATGAAAGCTTCAAAGTTGGTGTTTGGAGAAAATCTGATTCCTGCCACTAAGACCTTGCAAAGAGTCTGCTTAAAATTAATTCTCTCCGTAAATAAGTGATTTCATGGTCTTGGATTTCTAACTGGTGCTAAGTGCTGCCCTGTGAAGGCCCTGGTGTATGAAGGCAACTTCCCTCCACATTTTTACAAAGCAATTCTTTATGTATCTTGTCAGAGTGGGATTGGAGGCTGAAGCTTTCAGTTTTGTGTTAGTGTGTGTGGAATGGCAAAGGGAAAGAAAAGTTTTCATTTTGGGATTAAGTAATTGAAAACCTTCCAGCTGCTATAGTAACAGCAACACATCTGCCAGATGTCAGTGAGCATATTTTAATCCTTCTATTTTAAGTTTCAAGCTATTGAAGCAAAGTACATCTAGGTGTGGCTGTGTTAGTAGCTGCCTCAGCCTGTAGCTACTTGGGTAGCCTAGGAAAGAACTGTGTAGTATCACTGTTGGAGTGACTGCTGATTAAATTTATAGAAAAGGCTTTTCCCAGATGTTCTTACGGGGCAGGAACCCATCCTGAAGATTTGTGTTTCTCTCTGAGACACTTTTATGATGTCCTGTTGGGTATACAGCGTGTGCTCTCCTGCGTGTTAGATTGATTGGAGGTACCGGGACGTTTTTCTTGGAAGGTGTAAGAGCCAAATGAGGAGAAAGAAAAAGTTTTGGTGCCTGGGCTTGCTGCCTAATGCCAATTCCGTGTGGCTGTGCTGCATAGTGGGGAGCAGGGGTGAGGTGTCCACACAAGTGTCCTGTCCCCTGTTGACACTGTAAATGAGTTTAGGCTGAAGTGATGAATGTGGGGTGGAAGAGGCTGTTTTTCTAGTTAAACATTTTAAACTGTCAGAGAAGGTGAAAAATGGGTTGTACTCTTTCCTGTGGCCTTTTCCTCCAAAGAGTCTGTCAGGCAAGAAAGGGAGGCAAAATGTGCCTGGCGTGGATCAAGCCCTTTGCTTTTCCATGTTCGTTTGTTTTTATTGTAAGATAAACCTTTCATGTTTTATTGTTATGAAGTTAAAGCCTGGCCTAGAGGTGCTGATCTTTAGGAGGAACAGCTGGAGCGTCCCCTGGTCAGGTGGGAGGCTCTTTGAAGTGACATGTTGCCTCTTTAAGAGGAAATGGAGCATGTGAGAACTTAAACCTGTAAAACTCATCATCAGCTCTGCCATTGTTTATCTCTGGTGTAACTTTATATAGAATTAAAGTGAAATGCATTACTTTGCTCCCGAGGCAAGATGGTTTTGCTCCCCCTTGGTCTTGGAGACACAGGAAATGACCACATAACCACAAATACTTTCTAGTGGAATGAAGATGAGTGACAAACTTCCCGCAGAAAGAGGTTCTTAACCAGACGGGCACAGGAATTAAATGTAGCTGAAGGTTCTGGTTTTAAGTTAAAACCAGCTCCTAACTGTTCAAACCAAGTAGAAAAGAGCAAATGCTGTACATGCAGTGGCTGGTGTGAGGGGCAGAGCTGGTGTTCCTAGTGGACAGGGTGTTGTGTTAACAATCGTTTTGAGCACAGGCTGAGTCTGTGCCTCAGTCAGGAAAGGAGTGACCCAAGATTAGGAAAGCTAAGGTGCTTTTTTGGCTTTGTTTCTCAAGTTGCACAGCAGGCCAGAACCCATTAGCTGTCAGATCTCCTCCTTCACTTCTCTGTAGCATTTTCATTACTTAAAGCAAGGTCTTAGCTATCTTCCCATCATTTTTTTGTACTCCTTGTCGCTGTAGACTCCTTACAGCTGGAATAAAGTGCAGTGATAGCCTCTAAAATTGCACAAAAATGCATTTGCATAAAGAACAACAATCCCTTCAAATGAGCTGCTTCAGAAAAAGTTTTCTTAAGACACAGTACTTTTTCCTAAGTCAGTCATGCTGGACCACATCTGTTTAACAGTGGTGTTGGTGTGGGGGAAGGCCTAGTTTGTGTTTTAGGCTTAGTGTGAATTGCAGTTGACATAAATAATAAATTTTTCACCTTTAAAGTGTATCCTGAAGCTTCCCCCATGGCCAACAGGAAGCAGCAGGATGGCATGTGAGTGCAGCCCTTACAGAGGGGCTGTAATGTGAGAGAACATCTGAAGGAGGTGAAGGGAGTAAGAGATAATGATAATTTCTGAAAGTAAATGGAAAGAAACTGTATTAATTATAGCTGCTTCCTTAGTGCAGCATTGTGTCAAGACAAGACAGGAAGCAGTTCACCACCAGGCTGGTGAGAAGAATGTGGGTTTGACTGGTAACATGGAAAATGTGGTGACATTAGAAACTGCCCAGGCTATGCATCGAGATGATGCAGGATTTGTCATCCTGTAAATCATTTCTCATTGATTAGCTAAGCTGTTTGGATTGGCAGAGGACATCTTCCCAGGGACAGGAAGCGTAGGACCAGGATTGCTCCCTCATGGCGGGGCTGCTGAGCTGGGCACTTCAAGCACTCCTGGTGCTGTCTGAGCAGAGAGAATCCCCCCAGCAAGTCCTCATCAGCCCCAAAGTGCAGCAGCCCAAACCCAACCAGCTCAGCACGGGCTGTAGGAATGGCTGGCAGAGGATCCAGGCCAGGGTGCCAAACGGATGGATTCTGGAAGATAGTATATCCTTGATGGCATAAACACTGCAGGAGAGCCAGCACCAGCTGGACTACAGCAAAGGTACAGCAGGAAGGCTCTGCTGGGAGGGGGCTGGGGGGTTAGAGGGTGAGCTGTGGCTCTGAGGAAGGCCTGATGTCTCTTCCAGGCTGTGGGAGAACATTGCTCAGTGCACGGGTCTGAATGAGCTGCTTCAAGGAGTGTCTCTTACTGTCTGAAAGGCACAAAAACCCCGAGGCTCTGAGCAGACCCCTGAGGATCCCAGACTTTCCCTTAGCTGTGCAAATGATTAGGGTGAAAACCTGACCTTCAGTGCAGCGCTGGGCTCTGAAATGTCTGGGGGAGTTATGTCAGGATTGCTTGGTGGGCGGTCAAAGCTCTTCCTGCATGTTTTGTAAGCCTACTCTGAAGTTGTGATGACCTGGTAAAGTAGTTACCTCTGGCACAACTGAAAAACTGTAGTAAAATGAAAATGGTTTTCAAACCCTTTCCAGCTCTCAGTAAATACAGAGAGTGAACGTGAGGCGCTTTGCTCAGATCATGTTTGCTTACCTCTGTCCTAATATTCAGGGGCTTATCATCAACAAAACACGTGGGATGCTCAGTTAAGGTACGAGGTGGTGCATCCTGATGTACTGAGGATGTCAAGTATTCTTTGAGTAATCTGTTCTGCAATAGAAACTATTAATGTACTTTTTACAAGGAAAAAATTTTGAAGAGCACAGGGAAACTTAAAAAAAAGAAACAGCATCCTATATGCCACGAGAGTACAGGATTCCACTTACTAATGCCTTCAACAGGATCATGTGCTTTTAGAAATATAGGAAAAGGATGTATTTTAATTAACAAACTCATAGTATTTAATTTCTTGTATTGAAAGGAGAGAGTTGAAACCTATAATGGGATGTGTTTGCTGCAAAATACATCTGAAGGTGTTGGTTTGTTTTTTTAATGAGGATGTGCATGACTGATTTTTCTGCTTTTTTCAAGCTTTTGTACTTCCGTGCCTTATCTAAAATTCTTCTCTTCAGTGGACATAATTAAAGGTAGAATTTGCCCACTCAGCTGCAGGTTTTCACTGTGATATTTATTGGGTCCTGAGAGGAGTTTTGCAGACTTGCCTGACATCTTATACAAAATCATGGGCTCACCTTCCAAGGAAAGCAAAAAATTATTTTTGAATATGCTGAGTTTTTTTAGTGGTGCTGAATAATTTTGTTTCAACGGCTGCAGTTATTTCTATGTATAGTATAAGGATATGAAAAGTCATTCCTAATGTGTTTAAATATGCCCCATAATGAATGTTGTGGATGTGAAAGATAAGCAGCCTGGAGCTTTCTTTGTAAGGTATAGGGTAACACAAAGCTTCAAAGTTCTGCTGCCCTCGGGACACACATTGAAGCAGTTAAAGTAGTGAGATAAACGAAATACAATGAGATATTCATCTGCAGAATCTGAAGCTCAAGCACACAATAAGTTTTCATTTAAGTGTTTCTCATTTACTGACAATGAGCCAAATAAATTTTAATTCCACACTGTAGGTCATGACAGAAATTCAGGAACTTTCCCTAGGATGAGCATCTGGTTTTTTTCCCACATATTTCTGATAATGTACTTATTACATATGTTGGGATTCTAATGTGAATTAGCTGCTTGCAGTTACTTAAGAAAACAAGAATTGTTTCTTTCAGGTTTGTTATGTAAGAACTCTCTGGTTTGGTGTGCTGAAATAACATGTAGTTGGATAGTCACAGTCTGATGTTCATAGTCTGATATTCCTGAGTTGGAATAAAGAATTACTGTAAAGAACTGAATCATTTTCCATTACTTTGCTTTATCTTTGTCCTCACCCGCTGCATTTCTTCTTACAGGTGCTGGATTTGGATTAGGAATTGTTTTCTCAGTCATCTTCTTCAAAAGTAAGTACACTGCATTAATCTTGGCTGCCTGGCTTCCCACTTTCCATCTGTTGTAGGTACAGCTAGAAGTCTTCGAGGCACGTAAAAGTTAATCAGCTTGTTAGACCAATTCTTCCATTGTTTGGCCTGTCTCTTCCATGGAAATGGAGTTCCTAAAACTTTTAGCTGTTGTGTAACAAAGTTGTTATCCATGAGCTCCTCCTGTGCTCAGCTCAAATCCTGGAGTGGCAGGAGAGCCTGAGCCAAATCACTGGAGCTGTGTGTCCAGACATCAGTTTATGCCAGCCTCGCCAGGGCTTTAAAACTGATCTGAGTTCTTCAGCTGTGCTTTAAAACAGAATCATTTTCAGTAATACCTTGAATTCAGACATTGCTCTCTGTTAAATTCTAAACATGTGTTACTGTTCCTCTTCTTCTGTAGTGGGCTGGTTTGGAGGATTTTAGAACTTGAAAATGGCTAGAATGCATCTTCTAGTAATTTGTTCTTTCTTGGTGCTTATAGAATATATAACAAACAGCTTTCCTTGATTTCACTTTTTCCTCTGTGCTTGCCTCTTCCACAGGAAAGACATGGCCTATTGCATTTGGGTCAGGGATGGGGTTAGGAATGGCTTATTCCAATTGTCAACACGACTTCCAATCTCCATATCTTCTCCATGGTAAATTTGTAAAAGTAAGTATCAACATGTCATGGTTTGACGCTGGCCCAACGCCAGGTACCCAGGAAAGCCTGGATTACCCTCCCCTGTCACAGCTGGGCAGAGGAGAGAGAAGAAAATTAACAAAGGGTTCATGAGTTGAGATAAGGGCCCGGAGAAAAACATTTCAAGGGCAAAACAAGTTCAACTTAAAGTTGCAAAGTGAATTTATTACTAACAAAATTAGAGGAGGATAATGAGAAGTAAAAGAAGGCCTTGAAACACCTTTGCCCCCCAGCCCCTCCCTCCTTCCCACCGACAGCACAGGGGGACAGGAGGGTGGGGATCTCGGTCAGTTCTTCACCCGAGGTTTTCTTCCCTTGCTCCAGGAGAGGAGTCCTTCCCCTGTGAGGCCGTGAGGGTCCCTCCCACGGGAGACAGTTCTCCGT
>VXBC01008831.1:208787-223349 GCA_013399945.1 Ploceus nigricollis | reverse complement strand
CCCCACAGGCTGCAGGGGCACAGCTGCTCCAGCCTGGTCTCACCACAGCGTGCAGAGGAATCTCGACTCCAGCACCTGGAGCACCTCCTCCCCCTCTTTCTCCACTGACCTTGGTGTCTCAGTGTTGTTTCCCTCACATGTTCTCACCTCCTCCTCCTCCTCTGGCTAGAAGAAAAGCTGTTTTGATTTTTTTCTTAAATATGTTATCACAGAGGCATTCCAATCATCTCTGGTTGGCCCAGCCTTGGCCAGTGGCATGTCCCTCTTCAGAGCCATCAGGGATTTGCTCTGCTGGACATGGTGGACGCTTCTAGCAGCTTCTCACAGAAGGCCCCCCCCCGTTACCAAAAAACAGGCTGTGCAAAACCAACACACAATGCTACCTACCATTGGTTGGTAGCTGCTTTATTATAAGTCAGATTATCCATTTACATGGATATTCCTCTTCCTTTCCCAAAGGAGTGCTAGTAGGAACAAACTTGTGTTGCCAAAGCTGGAATGTTCCCCTGTTCTTTAATATCTGGTGTGTTTAACAGTAAATTTACTAGACTGAATACATGGAATTAGTTTAACAGATCCTGCAGGTAGCTTTTCCCACAACCTGAAAACACAATAAAAATACATGTCAGAAAAGCAGAAAAACTAAACTAGTATTAAGGTTCTTCAGACTTTAAAAGAGATGAGCTGGGAAGAAACTGAAAGTCACGTCAGGCACGTCAGGTAGATCTGTCTGTGGAAGTGGATCTTTGATCTTCTGTTCGGTTTTGGGGTTTTTTTTCAATATGAAAACACTGATCATTTTTAAGTTTTGTGGCTTGCTTGTCTGCATAGTATGTAGTAGTTAGTCTGGAAAAAAATGCACCCTGTAAGCAGTTTTGAAGAGGATAATTTCAATGAGTTCAGTATTAACACTGAAGTAAAACATTTGAAAATATTTTACCATGCTGAAGTAAAATTTTTAAGAATAGATTAATCAGCAGGAACCATTTGTGTAGTCACAAACTGGCTGCAGTGCCCCAGTCCACAAACTGACCCCATTAGTATTTTCTTAATTTCTTCATGTGTCAGAGTTGGGGCTGTTCTCATGGTAATTTATCACTGTGGCAGCTGGAAACAAAAGGAATATATGTGTGTGTGTGTGTTTTGGATCCACAGAGCCATGGTCTGGTTAAATGGTTTCAGTGACACTGGTGCAGAGGCATCCACCAGGACATGTTTACAGTTACTTTAGCACTTCAGAAAGTACCGAGGTAAAATATTCTGCCAGGAGCTTCTCGTGCAGGACACAGAGTGCAGAAATCCCTCCTGTATGGCTCCCCTGCCTGGTGCAGGAGGCCTGCAGGCATTTCCAGGCTTTTCCTGGTGCTTGTAGAGCTGCAAGTTGAGCCCAGTCCTCCTTGATTTACTGGCAGATGAGCTTTTGCCAGCATTCTACAGCCCTACCAGACATACCTGCTTACAAATATTCTCTCCAGCTGCCTGTTAAAGGGAAATAGTAAGAAGACTCTCCAACAAATAAAATCTTTGGAGAGCAGTATAGAAGAACTGACTTGGCTGCAGCTGATCAGCATAGCCAGCTACTGCCCAGAATCAAAAATCTGTGGCTCTTCTGGCCAGATGTGTTAACATTAAAATGTGTTAGTACACCACACCATCCTGAGGGTGTTCCTCCAGTTTATGTCTCCAGAAGAAAGCTGGAGTGACATTTCTGTGGCTTCATGTGAGTGATAAATGCACTGCTCACATATTCTGAGAGAGCATTATTCATTCAAGGATGCTCGTTCCTAGGGATGTTGGGCAGCAGAAAACAGTGTCTGGTCACCCTGGGAAGGGATTTTATTTGGATTAAGGACTAACCTGGAGCAGGGTGGTCCTTGGAAGCATGAGGTAACTGGAAGTACACTTGAGATGCCTGCATGGCACAAGATAAATAGTTTCCAGTGCACTGTCTCCATAACTTACTCTGGCACAAAGAGGCTGAGAGAGGGAAAACGTGGATGAAGCCATCTAATGGTTAATGTCATTAATTCCCTCCCAAATGTCACGTCATGGGTAATGGCTCCAGGGTTATTACAACAAAATTATTTCATTTCTCTTGGTTAGGAACATGGAAGATATTGTTGCATTATCACTCATCTATTTTTTTTTCCTAGAAAAATTTGTTATAACTAAACTTTGTAGGATTTCCTTTACAAAATTGAGTTCTGTTCAAATGCTAACTTGTCAAAATAATAGAATCTGCAAGAAAATGGGCTTTATTAGAGGGAAATGTAACACAGATTAACTTGGTCAAAATGATTTCTAGTTTTCTGAGCCTGTCAAGTTCACAGGATCACAGGAGAGCTCGAGTTGGAAAGGACTTCAAGGAGGTCATGGGGGTTAGACCGGGTTACTCCAGCCTTTACCCAGTTGGGATTGTTGATTCTTCAGGATCAAGTTCTTAATTCTGAGTCCTGAGTCAGAATGAGAGAGGACAGAGGACCTTCAAGATACTGAATAATCAGGAGATGTCATGGTGACTTTGTAGCTGTTGTGGCTGTAACTTGGGTCATCACACTGCCCGTCCTTTGGGTTGGAAATTCCATCATGAAACCCCAACACCAGTGCAGGAGCCATTCATCTAGACCAGAAGAATACTTAGGGTGCAGAAGAGTTCTAATTTGTGGTCAGAATATTCTGAGGCTTTTAAAGTAATTTGATCAAGTGGTTTTCACTGTGACTTCAGCAGAATTTAAAATCAACATGTCACAATTATTTCAAGGCTTAAAATGCTATGGCTGTGAATTACACAGCCTAGATTTCCTTGCAAAATGGAAAAGATCCTAGTTTTCAGGTTATTTAGCCTGTATTATCACCCAAACCTCACAATCCTGTACTTTGATAGGAATGTAGATTTATACTGATGTGCAAGAGCACAAGAAGGCAACTGCAGCCTTTCCTCTTGCTCTTTGTGGCTTTGATTTCAGTCTGATTTCTCTTCAGCCTGTGAATAGTTACCTTGACCAATAATGTGGAGTTTTTTGAAGTACCCAGTTTATCAGAATGGAGGGTTATGCATGAAAACATGGCATGTTCTGGCATGAAAACTGCTGCTTAATTCCTCCACATACAACCTCTTGCTTTAGCAAAGGATGGAAACGTTCCCTTACCCTCTGGAAATGCTACAGAGCTCCGTGACTTGCTTTACATCCTGCAGCACCTTCCCTGTAAGGAACCCAAATGGCTTTTTAATAATATAAGCCTTCTTGCTTTACAGGAACAGTGACTAATGGCTAAGACTATCCCAGTGGGAAGGAAGGAGAAATCAATGATTATTCCTCAGGAATACTGAAGTGCCCCTGGAATAAGCCAACATTCTTCAGTAACGATCACCAGTAACTCTTTATACTCCAACAAACTGTTTCTGTCTATGAAACAAAGTTCTGTTGCTTGTTTTGTATCGTGTCTGAAAAGTGCAAGGAAGAGCTCTTCTGGGAAATAAATAAAAGAAAAATGGCCTTCTCTGGTGTGTTGACTTTGTATGTGAGTGAGAGAGAGGGAGAATGGAAAGAGAGAACTTTGTTTGGAGTAGCCAGCAGCTGGGCCCACCTGGGCCACTGGGAGAGCTCCTCAGCAAAGCCCGCCGTCGCCTGTTCCTCCCCACTCCTGAGAGCAACCCCCATCCACCATCCAGTTCAAAGAAGCATTCCCACCTCATAAATCACCCACTAGACCCCTGCTGCTTGTGTCGGTGTTTGGAGAGGAATATAAATACTCCTATGTCCTGTTTGTACAGTTGCCCTTTAAAATTGGAATTTTGTCCTCTCAGAAGAGGCAGAATCCAAACGGGTAAATCCAAACTGTGTGATGGATGCAGCAAGGCTCTGCTGTCTCTCTTGTAGCTTGGGTCATGCAGTGACCCCCATTTGAAACTTCCCAGGATAGTGGGTGAGTTAAACACATCCTCGTGCCATCTGGCTCTCAGCTTACCCTTTAGGCTGATTGTTTTTGCACCCCTCTTCTGTGGGAGAACAGAGAGGTTTCAGTGTCTGGGAATGGGTCGCAACTACTTAAAGCTCTTCATTGCCTTGGCAAGACACTGCTCCAAGCACTGCCTTCTTTACATCCACCCCAGTCCTTGAACTGCCTTGCTGGCACGTTGTCTGCTGCTCTTCCCCTGGCTCAGGAGCTTGTCTGCACTGCTGTTTACTCAGCACCATTTTCTAGCTATGGACATGACTCTCGAGGATCTCTTTTCTTTGTCCCACACTTGTGTGTTGTCCATGTAGCACAAGGAGTCAGTGCATGTCTCAGGAGGGAAGGGGAATGGCGTAGGTTGATGCAGAACTTCCCTTTACTGAAAGGCTGTTGTGCTGCATGGTGAGTGCTGATAGATGGAAAAGTGACAGAACAACTCCTCCTATTTGCACAGCAAATAGGACAAAGGAAAACAAGTTGTGTGATAGTTGTTTTTTAAACCATGCCAGGAAAGGAAGGGGATGGACTCAGGGGTAAGCTGGAGTTCAGAGGGCTTGAGAAACTCCTTATCTTCCAGGCCTGAGGTGTGGGTGCTGCTGGAGTTCTGCATCCCCACCTCTCCTGGGCACTGCTCTGTGGATCCTGCACTCTGGAGGAACATGTTGAGCTGTGCCCAGAGTCAACAGACGCTGAGGAGCTCGCCCGGAGCGAAGGACTTGTGAAATAAAATAGCTCCAGTGCCAGAGCAGCATTAAGATTGTCAGAGCATGATACCATCCATTGCTCCAGCATGTCCTTGTTTTTCCACCTCCTCCCTTGCCGGACTGCATTCATCAGTCAGGTCAAAACAGCTTATTGAAAACAGGATATCTTTCTTTCTTCCCAATTTTGAATCATTTTATCCAGCCCCAATTTTTAATTTGAACTATGTACTTTGGAGCCATAGCTCCTCTGTGGTTTGGAAAGGGCTTTTATTGAGTTCTCCATGTGTGTGCTGCAGGCTGGGAAGCCAGTGGGATCTGCTGGAGAGAGGAGCACCAGCCTGGGCAAGACCCAGGAGAACCAAAGGCGGTGGCAGCACCGCACACAGCGACTGTCAGCGTGCAGAGAAAGCTTCAGCTCCTGCTCTGTCATTCAGGCTGATGATGAGTTCAATTTTTATTTGGTGTCCCTGGTAACGAGTCATCCTGCCCTTACATGCTCTGCTCCAGCTCAAATGTTACTTCCTAGAGTTAATTCTTACCATGGGCTGCTGTGGCCTGTGGTTCTTCTGGCCCTGGAACTCAGAGATATCCATTGTAGATATCAATTCCCAGTGTGTCCTTTACTGCTAGAGTGAGAATAATCAGAACAAAGGTGTTCAAGTCAACATGGGTGAGTGTGGAAAAAATGCACAATTCTAAAAGTGGAATTTAAATTTGTCATTGCTCTTTAAATAGGGTAAAAGCTTAACCTTTTGCTTTTCTTCACAGCTGCCTTGCTTCTTGTTGTCTGTGTTGATGTATATATATATATATATATGTATATGCACATATAACTATCACGTGAAGGGTCTGTATTTGTTTTGCTTTATTTAATTAAAAATGTATTATCCCAAACCTATTTTTGAACCTGTCCATGTAAGCTATGCAAAATATCTTCTTGTGAGGACAGGTCTCCTTTTTCCTTCTGTGGGAAGGAGCCTGTACCCTTCCCAACTGAGGCTGCAATAGGAATGGTTTCCTGCTGCTTAATTTCTAATTGCATAAATGGAAGGGGGAAAAGTGGAAATTCTAAGTACCAAAAGGCATGTTAAATTTAGTATAATACACTCATCTGGAAACTATCACATTTTTCCTTCTTTCTTAAGCCTGCTGAAATCATTGCTTCGTCTGTGGCGTGATTTGGATCGGGACCAAAAAGTGCAAACAAGATAGGGCTGAAAAAGGCAGGTGTCCCTACCCAAACTTAATGAGACCTTTTAGGAGAGAACTTGTATCCCAATTGTAATTGGAGTATACAGTGAGTAAGGAAACCATATCACTACCCAGGAGAAGAGGGAAAAAAAAAGAAGCTGTTTGCTGACTAGAACTGGTTTTGAATGTTTAACAACTCCCCAAGTGCTCGACTGACCACAAATCTGCCTCTTTAACAGCTTGATTAGATGTCTGCTGAGGCTTTGAGATGAATAAACAAGTCACGGAAAAGCAGAGACAGCAGGGAAAAAAATATCAAGCTGCTTTTCTATTGTTTATCCAAGTTGTTCATGTTTGATCAAGATACCGTCATTGCTTTGTGTTCCAATCCTGCCTGGAGCCGTGGCCAAGAGCAGGACCTGGCTGTATGTGGTGCTGTACACACAAATAAAAACCAGCCTCTGCCCTGGAGAATTTACAAACTAAACAGATGGGCTGCAGGGAGGTAGGAGGGTTTGTAATTCCCGTTTTAAAGATGGGAGAAGCTGTAGGCAAGGTCAGGGATAAGTCGTGCAGGGAATGTGGTGCGCAGCCAGGACTCTGACTGGAGTCCAGCAGCCCACCCTTCCCAACTGGTTTTTCCCGTGGTGGTGGAATCTCAGGGGAAGGCTGCTCTTCATAGACTGGGAGACTCCAAATGTGTTTTTGCCACCCTTTGCTATTTTCAAATTGCCCCAAATTCTTACTGGCAAATCCATAAGAAAGTCAGGAATGACGTTTTACTGTCCAGAGGCTGATATCTTATGGAATCGCTAGTAGGTGTAAGCCAGTGTGATCCTCAGTATTGACTTTGGTGATAATCTGAATCTGATAAGCAGAGAAAATACTGAAATGTATTCCCAGTCCTTTGTGCCTCTTGGACAAGGACACTGCTGTGTTAGGCAGAACACAAACATAATACCAGGAGAAAGTCAATGCCTTAGTAAATCCACCTTAAATATGAATTGAGGTAACAGATCGAGAAACAGGGGGGGATCAAGGAGACAGCAGCATTGCAGAACCATTGAATCATGAAATGGTTTGGGCTGGAAGAGACCTTAAAGCCCATCCAGTGCCACCCCCTGCCATGGGCAGGGACACCTTCCACTATCCCAGGTTGTTCCAAGCTCGGTCCAACCTGGCCGTGGACACTTCCAGGGGCAGCCACAGCTTCTCTGGGCAGCCTGTGCCAAGGCCTCCCCACCCTCATAGGAAAGAATTTCACCCAGTATCCAATTTAAACCTACTCTCTTCCAGTTTGAAGCCATTCCCCTTGTCCTGTCGCTCCAGGCCCGTGTCCAAAGTCCTTCTCCAGTTGTGGAAACAGAGCAGTGATGGTGTAACTCAACTCTTCCAGAGTTCACACGGACGATTCTCCAAAGGAGGAGGAATTGGTTTCCCAGCTGTTTTTTTTGGGTTCCCTCTGAGTTTGGGAGCAATGCAAAAGGAATCACAAAGGTGCTGGTTTGCAAATGCAAACAGTGGGTGCACAAGCGGACTGAAGGCGACGGGTTGTTGTGGTAGTGATGTGCCATGAGGTACAGGTGATGCTGCAGCTGGAAGGGAGAGGCTTGTGGAGCTGGGGAGCCCCTGATCCCTGAGTGACCTGCTGGGAAAACCCCATTTTTCAGCAGGTTCTGACCCAGCAAGGCACTGCTGACCCTTCTTTCGCTCCGAGCCAGCAAGGTTTGGTACCTACCCCCATACCACACACACAACCCACTAAGAAATAAACTTTCTCCTCATCTCCCACCCCACTCCTGCCTTTGGAAGTAGGACTGGTGCAAATTTTGGCATGCCAGCTCTGTAGGCAGCTGGATGCAATGTGCACTGTGTCTGTACTGCTCCGAGAGTCCAGCCTATAGCCCACCCACAGTGAAATGCTTAACTGAGATTGAAACTAAATGGGAACATAGTTTATGGAAATTCAGCTGTGGATGGCCGTGCTCTCGTGCCTTCTGGCTGTCAGCACTTTGCTGTACAGCACTGCAGGCTGCTGGAGCTGCATTTTCCTCATGGTGCTGGATACCCACCTCCTGCAGCTTATAAAGATGCTTAGAAAGTTGCTGGTGACTAATAAATCACTCTTCATCTCTAGGCTTTATTGGTGGTGCTTGTAAAGCCTCCAGCTCTGCGTTAGGAGTGGATGCCCCTTCCTAGAAAAGGTCACGCCCTGATCAGTTGAAATTCAGTTCATAAATCATGCAAAGGAGTGTGTTTCTTTTTAGAGGTTTTAGAGGATATTCTTCCTCCCCCTCGGTGCTGCACTTGAAGTTGTTAGCTGTGATAAACAGCTAAACCCAACCCATTACTGCTCCCCTGAGCCATGCATTCCCTGTGCATTTGGACTGGAGGACATGGAGCTGCTGGAGAGAGCCCAGAGGAGGCACCAAGGGTATCAGAGGGAGGGAGCAGCCCCACTGTGAGGAAAGGCTGGGAGAACGGGGATTGTTCAGCCTGGAGAAGAGAAGGCTCCAGGGTGACCTCATTGTGACCTTCCAGTGCCTGAAGGAGCCGACAGGAAAGATGGAGAGAGACTGTGGGCAAGGGCCTGCCTGTGGAGTGCCAGGACAAGAGGGCAGGGTTAGATGGGATATTGGGAAGGAATTCTGCCCTGTGAGGGTGGGGAGGCAATGGAGCAGGTTGTATTTGTAATTTTACCTAATTATCTGGAAGTAAATATAAAAGGGTGGCAGACAAATAACTGCTATTCGGTGGGATGCTGTGTAAGTGAAAAAGAAAGAGGAGCAATGTAGATTTTGGCCCAGACAAATGTGAAGTTCAGCATCCAGGTGCAACAACCACTGATAATACCTGGAGATGGCACAGCCTGGGGGATTATGGAACCCTGGGAACTGAAGGAATTGCTGCTAACAGAGAAAGGCACAGTGAGAAGCAAAGGCTGGATGCTGAGGCTTGACCCGTGCAGATGATCAGTGAGGCACTGAATTACACACTGGGATGAGCTGGGAGAGCCATGGGAGGATTTTCCAACTCCTGATGTCTTAAATGGAAGTTACTGAGCTCCACCTGGGAGTGACTGGGTGAAATCAAATGACTGTAACACACATGGATTCAGATCAGATGATCCAACTGTGTTTGTTGGCCGTAAATTCTCTGAACCTTGTAAGGCCACAAAGGTTGCCTGCAGAATTCCTGGTCTCTGTCCCGTGGCTTAATCTGGTCTGAACTAAAGGCAGAGTGTTTTTAGCTCAAGGACCCTGCTCGTTGGACTCTCCCTGAAGATGTTCCTGGTGTGCACCTCAGAGGGAAGACAACCTATTTCTGTGCTGTTCCTTGCTGCTTTGTTCCTCAGCTCCTCCCTTTTGGACTGTTTTCCTTGGGTTTGTTTGAGGGAATGGCTGATGGTGTGTGCTTCCCTCGCTCCTTTTTCCAGGCACAGGGCCCATTTTTTGTTTAATTCTCTCTGAAGATGACGTGGTTCCCTAGATAATCTGTCGAGAGATGGGGTATTTCATATGTCAATAAATACATCTTTGGATGATGGATGGAAGCCTGGGGCTGGAGCTGCAGGAGGGTTATTGGGACAGGAGTGGAGGTGCACTGGAATGGCTGCAGGGAAAGCCCACATCGTCCTGCTGTTTGCACCACAGGCTGGGCAGGGAAAATGAGTGCCCTGGGTTCTTTTAAGGCCTGAGAAATAATTCCTTTAAATCTTTGGGAGCATCCTAGCAGGCGACATGCTTGTGGGAGGCTCCAGTTTACTATCTGCAAAGTCATGGATTTTATATCCATATTAGGTATAAATAGAGGTAGGCTGGCAGATAGAGGCAAGGTCACTGTGACTCCTCCAAGCACCGGATGAGCCTACGGTTATTTCACTGGGGCTTCACTTTTAACTCTTGTCGTGCACTGCAGCAGCCACTGCTGCCAAAATTAAAACCTGAATGATGCAAAGTTGGTCTAACACAGATGTCTCAGCCTGTTCAGGAGAGCTGTGATAAGCTGAGAACTCAGGGCCACTTTCATTTTATTCCTCATCAGCTGCAGTAATAGTCTCAAAATCCCAATCCTGCTCCAGGGCAGGAGGAGAGGGAGGCAATAAGCAGATTTCTCAGGGTCCCACATTTCTGATGTTATGAACCAGACCCTTTAAATATGAAAATCACATTATCACTTTAAGAATAGTATTTGCATTTGTATTTCGGAAGGTGGGGTGATTGTGAGCTGAGGGCTTTAATCTGCTAACAAATGCAGATATATTCTTTTTTCTCAATCATCCTAATTCTAAACAACACTGACACTTGCTGTAGCAGGACTTTGAAAAACTGGCACTTTAAGGCCTCTGATTTTGGGTGCTTTTCTTCCAGGCCAGAGAGTTTGTGCATGAGGCTCTTCCCATGCAATATTGCTCTGTGAGTCACCCCGTTTCAGGCGGGTGCTGGTTTCCTTTCAGTAATGTGCAAAATGTTCCCTGCACACATGTGGATGTTCTAAGTTTGTCCTGCTGGTTGACAGTTTGGAGGAGCTTTGGTGCCAGAGCTGTCTCTGAACACACACAAGCACCTATTGTGACGAGGCCTGAGCTTGGCTGGGGCCTTCAGGCAGTGCTGCAAGAAAAATAATTAATATAATAAGAGGTTCTGAGTGATTGCAGCAGGGGGAAGTTGTGCAGCAGAGAATAAGATGGTTATCAGAGGGGATTTAACTGGCTGTAATGGAGGTGGAGGAAACTGGTTATTTTTGAAGTAGAAAGAAAAAAAAGCTGTTTGAACTCGTAGGGACAAGGGCACCTGCACATGAAGCCAAACAGCTTATTCCCAGCCCTGTCTGCTCAGAACTGCCCCTGCAGACATGAACTGAATGCAAGAAGGATTGTGCATGACCTGAGTTGCTGGGGAAGCGAGGGAGGGAGGGATGGAGGGGTCTGGAGTGCCTGGGAGCGGGGAGTGATTGGGCAAGGTGGAAAATGGAGTGATTAAACACACTTGGACTTGCTCAGGGATGGGAGGGGAACGTTTTTACTGCAGCCCCAGGGCCCCAAAATGCATTGGCACGGCACTACAGAGAAACCACTAATCCCAGTGACCAGGAGGAGGGAACGGGACTTTCTCCGCAGCCCCCCGTGGAAGGCAAGGCTGATGGGATTAGAGGAAACAGCTGGCTCGAGTCGCAGCCTGCAGGAGCTCGCATTCCCGGGGCCGGGGAGGAGAGGAGCACCCCGCTGCCGAGTCGCATTCCAGGTCATTTGCTGAGCCCAGATGTTTGCTAATGGGCTCTATGAGAAATCCTTTTCCTCCACTCCTGAGCAGTCCCTGCCAGCCAGCTCTGTCCCCAGGTCTTGCCTTGCAGTCCAAGCCAGCCACATTCCCTCCAGGACTTGTGCCTTTCCTCTTTGCCTGCACAGGGGGATTCAGCACAGAGCTCAAATCTGGGCTCCTAAACCTGATTTGCTGCTCCAAATTCCTCCCGTGGCTGGAGCTTCCCTCCAGCCTCTCCTTGCCTCCCTGCAGGGTGAGAAGCTCAGTGAGTGCTCCGGGGGCCTGAAGAGCAGTGAGGGGCTGCTGTACCCACGTGCTTTGGGGGAAGCTCAGGAAGCAAGAACCGTGCTTGGAAGGTCGGATTCACCCTTGCCCCGGGAGCTGGAGCTGCACAGATGTGAGAGTCTGTGCTAGCAGCAGTGAGAGGATGTGGTTCTCACACCCCTCCTGCCACCACTGTCCCCTCCCTCCACCTACCTGAGGTGGAGATGGGAAATCATCCCTCAGCTTTTTTAGTTGTTAAATCTTTGTGTCTGTCTTCTGGCATTAGTCCTGCTCCACTCACCCAGGGTGTGTATGCCCTTACACACAGCAGTTTGGGCTCCTGGTATCTTGGAGATGTCTTCTGGCTTATTTAGGAACCAAAAAGTTGGAGTTTAACCCCAGCAGGTGATGGTCTGCTGAGAGAATCATGGAATGGAATCACAGAATGGCTTGGGTTGGCACACACCTTAAAGATCATCTTGTTCCAGCCCTGCCAAGGGCAGGGATGCCACTCACACCAAATCAGGCTGCTCCAAGCCCTGTCCAGCCTGGCCTTGGTCAACTTTGATCCAACCTCCCTCAGAAGGGAGCTGATAAAGGGAGCTTAATTTCAGGGAGCAGCAGTGCCATTCTGCACCCATTTGCAGATCAGATGCAGAGGTGAAAGGAGCTGGTCTGACACGGGCGGGGTGGTCCATGGCAGACCCAGACATCAGGCCCAAGTCCCTCCTGGGTCATGCAAGGGGCTTTATCCCCTGAGATCCCTTCCTTGGACCCCGTGTGGTTTATCTCAGGGATAGTGAACAAAACACCAGTGGGGGGAGAGATGGAATTCAGGCCCAGCCGTGGGGTATGTGCAGGGCCATTCTCCCCACACTGCTCCCTGCAGCCCTTCATGGACACACACTCTCTCCCCACTCATTTCCCACCCACCCTCCCCTCCGTGTGTTTTCTAGCATCCCACTGTGGGCAGGCAGGAGCTTTAGGCTCTGCACTGACACAAATAAAAGAAATAGTTTTATTTTTAACTCACAAATGCACCCTTTTCATTCTCACGCCCACAGCGCCAGGTCCTGTCCTGACAAGCGGGGAGCCCCTGGCACTGTGGGCGTTTGTCAGCAGCCCAAAACAGCAGCAGTGGGTGAGGAGGGACATCCTGGGTTTCTGCTGCACAAAGTGCACAAAGCCTTGGTGATCCAGCAACAGGGAAAGGGCTGAGGGGAAGGCATGGGGGGGGGGGTGGATGTTTTGGGCACAAAACATCCTGTACACACATCCTGTGTGTACCTGGTGGAAAACCAGGATGGATTTGGGCTGTTCTGAGGGGAGAGGGAGGAGTTGTGTCGCTCTCCACGCCGTGGGAAAACATCACTGTGCTTTGGCACGGCTGTTCAGGGGCAGGCAGCAAACTCCCCTGAGCCTGTGGGGAGTGGGAGCTGGAAAACACCGGGGTGAGGTGTGGAGCAAGAGCCTAAAGCTGCTGCTGAAGGCAGAGCCCCTGGCTCGGGAAGAGGGGCTGGCTGCTGAGCTCGGCTCCCTTCCCTCCCTGCAGAGCGGCTGCCTCTGCTCTGTGCCTCAGCCTGTCCAAACGACATCTGCAGGCATCAGGTCATCACTCCTGGTTCTGGCTGTGATATCACATTGCCAAGGAGAAGGGAAAAAGTCTTGGCCCAGGGCTTTGACAGCCTTTCAGCAGCTTCTTTCATCCCCCAGCCAAGCCACTCTGTCCTACAGCACCTCTGCTTGTTCCTCCTGACACCAGAAAACCTGAACCCTGCTCCTCCTGCCTCCCCACCCCCAGATCCACAGATTGCTGTTTCCCTTTCATGCTGTTTACAGAACTGGAACAGGGATGAATAGTAGGAAGCAGTGAATGAACTGCAGGCTGGCTCACAGCTCCTTGCAGAGCAATCACACCCCAGTGCTGAGGATCCCACAAATCTCATGGGCCCCAAACACTCAGCTGAATTTCACCATAATGTCCATGGTCTGTTGCTGTGTAGCTGGTTGCATCTACATCTTACTTTTCCTTGTGAGAAAGTCTCAGATGTCTCTTATTTCACTCATATTATTCAGAATAAAATCCTGCCTCCTGGGCAGGAGTTTACTGCTGGTCATGCTGGCCATGGGGAGCAGGTAGAGCACTGGTCAAAGGCCTGGGTTCAGCAATGGGTGAAAATGCTGGGAAACCAGGTTTTTGGCTCCCCTTGAGGTGTGTGATCATGGCTAGAGGCTGTTCCTCTCGTTGGCCCTTTTGGAGTTGAGCAGTGCAGTACAGTTCGGGGCTGGGTAGGTTGCATTTAGCAGGATAAGAAAGTGATGTTGGAAGCAGCTTTTTGCCACCCTGTTTACAAATCCTGTTATCCTGGAGCTGGAAGGAGCCGGGCAGCAGGAAACCATTCCTTCAGTGGCAGCCTGCAGCCTCCTCCAGCAAACACCCAGCCCCAAAGCCTCTCCCCACAGCTGCTGGAGGGCACCACCAGCACTTCTCCCAGCACAGCTGCTGCTTGTTGCCATCTCCCCTTCCTGCTTCTCTGATCTCTATGCAAATCCTCGCACCAACAGCAGCCAGCAAAACCCAGCCAAGCCTGGCAGGTATCTTTCGATTTGGGGAGTGTTTAATGTGGGGGCCTCTTTAGATTAATTGTGCCTTAACCGAAACAGAGCCCTTCGGTCTCCAGCAATTATCCTATGTGAAAGAGAGCCGTGAATGGGGCTTCACCGGGCTGGGGTTTGGCTGTTTTTAATGGGAAAGGGAAAGAGGGAAAGAAAAAAGAAAGAGAAAAAGAGGAGAAAGAGGAAGGGAAAATAAAGGAAAAGCAGAAGAGAAAACCGTCGTCTCTAGTGCTGGAGAACTTTCCCAAAGTCTTTTCTGCAGCCAGGACTCTGCCCCACAGACTCTCTATCACGAATTATGTTTAAATAAGAGTTGTCGGCGTTCGGTGAGCCCAATCCAGACTGTTTATGCCACCGCAGGAGCAAGTGCTGGGACATTCCCTTAGGCTCTCCCGGCCGAGCCCCCTCGTTTTGTGCCCGGGCGTTTCCAGCGGGCTCTCCCCGTTAGCTCGAACACTTGCCGGGGGTTCCACGGCCCAGGTGGGTGAGTGAGCTCCGTGCCCGGCTTGTTGGGGTTCCGGCTCTCCTCTCCGCGGGGGCTGCGCGGGGCTCTCGGTGCGCCCGCAGCC